>JANIJG010004838.1:0-192727 GCA_024611175.1 Megaceryle torquata | reverse complement strand
TTATATATATATTTCAAGATTGCTTGTTTCTGTAATGAATTAGTGTCAGTATTGTTAGATTTCATTTTGTTTTGCTTTTTTCAAGCTTTGTCTCCACTTACGAATGGCAGTTCCAGAACTACTAGCTACTACACAGAGGGCACCACCCACAGTCCACCAAGTTGGGAGATGATTGAGAAAAAGAATTTGTAAAATAAAAGCAAACACCACATCCATTGTTTTCATTATGGCTACAGGTCCAGCTTTCTCTATCTGTAAAGCTTTTGTGAGAAATATCTGACCTCCTAACCCTAACAAGCCTATTAATATTAGAAGAACCCTATCTCTACCACAGTATGGTAAACGCCATTCATTCATAACAAACAATGCTATAACACATCCAATTAAACCAATGACTGCATAATACCAAATTGACAAAAAATAATGCACAGATTTTCCCACCTTCCTTATTATAACAAAAGTTGAAGCTCCAGATACTGTGCTTGTAATTGCTGCTATAGTTCCTTTAAGGTGGTCTGTGTAACTTCCTTCAATCCCCGTAACATTTGACCCAAACAGAAATGGGGGTCTGGCAATAAGAATCACTCCAGTGATTGCAAAGAGGGTAAACAGAAGATCCCAAATACTGTATTTCTCTTTAAGAAAGATCCATGCCAGCAATGATGTAAAAACAGGACTGCTAAATGTTATAACAGTGGCATCAGCTAGTGGCATGACTTGGAAAGCATAGTAGAGAAGAATCATTGCGCTAGAGCCCAGGAATCCTCGGAAGAAAAGAAAAATTCTTTTACCTTTTGGTCCCAAAAACCCTGTTCTGAAAAACAGAAATGTCACATTAATGTCACTGGCTTGCTTATTTCATGACTAATATCCAATCACATTTAAAGGTACACAGCCTTCTAGATTGAACGCACCTTTCTAGATGAGGGATTTACCTTAAATATCAAAATACTTTCTTACTGTCTCATCACAAACAATTTATTCCCATTACCACCCCCAATCACATCCAGAGTCCAGAACCTGTTATTCTAGCTATTTTTTTTTTTACTTGCAAAATAACCCAAGAGTATGTACAAATTACCTTCTATTTCTTCAGAACACCACTTTATAGAAGATCAATACATTTGATATAATCCCTGCAGAAGCCTCTACAATTAAAGAGTTTCCATTTTCTGATTGTATCAAGAAACTAATGCAAAACAACACAGTTATGCAACTAAAGTCTGAATTAAAATAATACTGTGACTTGATTTAAGTGAGTGATAATTCTAAACATATTTTTTAAGAAATAACTTTAAATATTTGCTACACTTACTTGTAGTATATTAAACCAGGAAGAACGAATGCCATTTGAAAAACACACCGAAATGCACTCACTTCCACTGAATGTACATCTTCTATTTTTTTAAGAAATAAAGAGGCCACTGAGAAAAGGAAGGCAGACAGTACGGTGTAAAACAGACCAAGTCCTGGACACGCAGCTTTCTTCTTTTCTCCTGCAACAGATAGACTCCAGTTAATAATGATCTATTAGAAGATTTCTCAGGTCAGGCCGCTCTACACACTGCAGAGCTCCACACATTTGTCACTATTTTTGTGGTAGAGGACAGGGGAAGCAAAAGAAACAAATGCAAACACTACGTGTATTTAGCAGGCATACCTTGAAAATGTGTTTTTCTGACCACCACAGGTCTCCATTTTTTTATTGAGGCAGGAGATAAGAGATGAACTCAAACACTTTGTATACAAAGCTTCTCAGTTCTACATGAGTTAGTAGGCTTTACTTCTTGAAGGCATCATACTAGTCACATGATTCTGACCACCACCCAAGGACCAATAAATACAACTGACGGCAAAATTGTCCGTGGTCAGATTCTGAAACACTGAAATTTGCTTAATAATCAGATGATTCCCACGGTAAGTTACTTAAGGTTTATAAGCAACAATTTATTTCTTTCCTCTCAAACACATGTAAAAACCATGTACAGAACATCACTTCTGTTATACCTACTCTTTATTTTGCAGTTAAATCACCCTAATTTTGACCTAGGCCTACAGAAGCTTTATATAACATTTCTATCTTGTTGTAAGAATCCAAATATTTTCTTGAAATAAGCAAAGATGCATTTTTAAGCAGAATAAATTTAAGTGACTGTTAAAACATCATGGGCCTGCTTAAAGTACTGATATCTGTGACAGTTCCAGTAATTTCACCTTAGTTTATGCTTATTTATCAGACTTTCTCTTACTGAAGTTGTTTCCCAAGTCTAATGGCTTCTATTCAAGCTTCCTCAGCACCTCAGGCTCTCTTGAGACACTCTTCCTTGTTCTACTCATTTTCTCCACCCTCAACTATGAAAAAAAAAAAAAAAAAGAGAGAGGGTGAACTATTGCTGACCTCAACACCATCTCCAAAGTAAACCAGCCTTTTTGTTATTGCTTTTCTACATAGGAGGAACAGTCTTTCCACTGAACCTACAGATGAACACTATGGAAAAGACAGCCCATCTGAAAATTTGCGTAGGATGTTACCTCACTATTTTCTGTCTGCATAGAACACCAGGAGTTATCTTTTCTTCTGCAACACCCTCTAAAGATAAGAGTGAGAACTCCATGTTCCTGAGGCAGTGTTTTGATAAAAGGGTGCCTCATCACACATCAGTGTGGGAGCCAGTGAGCCTTATGTATCATCTAAAACATAATCAGCAGGACAGTGCTGTGAGTTGCTTAGCAACTAAATATGGATATGAGAGGGTTTGTTTGTTTGTTTGGGGTGTGTGGTTTTTTTTAAATTAACAAAACTTGTCACAAACCATTTTGATCCTCCTGGAGATCAACACTCAAGGCCAAGAAACTGCATCTTACTACCTAAGAGCCAAGACTGGGCTGATAAGAGTGTATACAGAATTAGTTCTGGCTTTAACAGTTCCAGAGACCCAGGCTTTACAACTGCAACCAGAATTTCAAGTAGGTAGAAGGCCTGCTTTTCAAGGAATACAGCAACACTACAGCTGAAAACAAATGAGTTTCTACTAGAAATATTTTTATTTAGCAACAGCCACTTACATAAAAGTGACTATAAAAACTACCACGAAGCAACACTGGACCAGGGCTTATAACAACTATGAAAGAGTGGATTTAAAAAATGTTCCTGAATTACATCACATCCTAATCCACATAGTCACGTAACAGAACTACAAAATCAACAGCATCTTTAATGTTAAAGCAAGAGGAATCGGACTGGCCTATAACTGAAATGGGAAATCCAAACACAGGCTGGCTTATGGATGAACACAGCACAAACAGAACTATTAACTTTGATTTCAAGCATGATAGCATGCTGATTACTACAGAACAAAGCAAATCTAAATAATGGACATGTTGGAACAGAAAACCAATCAAATTAAGGCAAAGTAAGCTGAACAGATCTTATACCCAGAACTAAGCTTTGGATTTGAAAGAACAAAGGAAAACCAGAAGGAACTCATTTTTGTAAGCTACCCAATATACTAAGCCTATCAGAAACACTGTCTTGTAATACTAGAATTCAAACCATCAACATCTCGTATTACCAAAGCATGTGCTCAGTGCAGTGAGAAAGTGTTTTATATCCTTTTAAAAATAAAATGGTACAAGTTCTTTCACCAAATTCTTCCACCAAAAACAAAAACTGCAGTTCTGAGGAGTACTTATTTCAAAACATGCTGTAAGGAAAAGTTAGGTTAAGATAACTTTCCCACCTCACAAAATATTAAGCCTCCCAACACTAGCCTAGCAACATCAAAATACTCAAGCACTCCTGCTTTTTTAATACAGTGTAACAGTCTGAAAAATGTTCCTAGTACCCAAGTCATCTTTTTTGAGCGGCTACAGATTAGAGATTTGTTTTTTTCAATTTTATTCCCTGGCCATCTCCGCATGTCAGGTCTGCAAACAATCTTCCACTTCTGTTTTAAGTCCTAGTCTCTCACTGCACACCATTTTCTGTGTAAATTATTTCTGTTTGCATTTTAATGCCATGCTTTCTTGCAAACAGTTTTTATACTCGCCACATGCCAGAAGAGTACTAGCTATGGGGAAAGTAGTAAGTGAGAAGATTATTCTCTCAGACTTTCAGGAAAGCCAGAAGAGGGTGATCTGATCTTCACAGCACAAGATGCAGAATAGCACTCGCAGACTTCAGGAAAGCACCAGGAGCACCACAGCCTGTGCATGAACTAGTCATGGTCATGCAGACCAGATTTAGGCATGACTCATAAAGTTCAGCCACTGACTCAACATTTTGTTAAACAGAACACCAAAAGAAAAAGAAATACTAAAAAAATCTAAAAAACAAAACAAAACACAAAACAAACAAACAAACAAAAACAACAAAAAAAAAAACACCCAAACCCAAAACCAAACCAAAGAAACAAACAAACCCACAAAACCCCCAACACCCACACTGTGGGATTTTGGTTTGGTCAGTTCGTTCTGTGAACAAATTTAAGTTTCTCAGGATTTCAGATATTGTTTCTCTTCCCAAGTTTTGACTCACGAGTGATACTAATGTGAATTTCACTGGTGAATTTACATTCTCTCCTCTGGCCTTTCCACATCTCACTAGCTAACAGAGAGAGTGATTTTATCTATTTTCTGCTGGAAAGTCAATTACAGTCCGTATTTAATGAAAAACACATTTTTGGTGAAGCCGATTAAAAATCACGTAATTCAGGTAACAGCATTTATATTTTTAAAGGAAGACACGTTAAACTCATGAAAACATACTGCACATTTTGCAGTAAATTTGTGCCCTACCAACACAAAATGACCAAGAAGTGAAGCACAGATTAAGACAAAATGAGCGTCCTCAGTGTAAAGCGAGATACGAATTAACAAGGAAGTCACAGATATAAGTACATAGACTTGCTGAAGAGCACTCGTGCCCTGCCCCTTCTCAACGTATTTACAGTTCACACTGCTAGAAGGCACTTCCATTTAACCAAACCTGTCAAATCTTACTTCAGAACTTCGACAACAGGAAGCACTGTTTTCCACAGGGATACTCACTACCGAAGTTCTCACAGAAGCGACCGAGCGGCCTTCCCCTGTGGACGGGAGTGAGCGATGCGCGGCCGGAGCAGCCCCGACCACTCTGCCCGCTCTAGGGTGGGAGTAGCAGCGGAGGCCCGGCCAGGGCCGAGCCCGGCGTGCAGGGTGGCAGGTGTGAGCCGACACAGACGAGGCCGGCTCCGAGGCGGCGGGGCCGCAGCCCAGGCCAGCGCAGGTGCTGGGCGCCCTCTGCGGCCGCTCGAGCTCGCTCCGTACCCCACCGCCGTGTGCGGCGAGACCCAGTGCCCTCGGGGCCGCTTCCTCTTCCTCCGCCCCACCGGCAATGTCACCCCAAGAGCAGGCAGCTCAGCCAGGTGTACGCTGCCACACCTGCCCCGTTTGCCAGACTCCCCCTCCTCACCAGGTGCCTTGCAGCAGCGCGGCCAGGACAAGCCCAAGCAGCAGCCACAAACGCGGCGCTCTTCGGCGCCCGCCGCTTCCACGCCGGCCGCCGGGCACAGGCAAGGCTGCCCCGTACCCGCACCGTCCTCTTGGCTCAGCTGCACCTCCGGCTCCTTCCCGCCGGCTGCCGCAGAGGCGGCGGCCTCACCCTCCTGACACAGCACCATGAGGACGCCGGGCTGCCCACGATGCTACCGGCTTCTCAAGCCGGCAGGCACCTGGCCTCCTGCGCATGCGGTGCCACCGCCCCGCGCCGCCCGGCTCCGCTCCTTTCCTTTCCTTCCCTCCCTCTCTCTCTCCCTCCCTCCCTCCCTCCCTCCCGTCCCGCGGGTGTGCGGCGCTCCGGGGGGGTACATCAGGTCGCGGCTTAACCGCTCTCCCAGTCAGGGCCCCGCCTGAAAGCAGGCGGATTGCCAGTCCGCCTCCCAGGGCAGGTACCTGCCTGAAAGCCCAGATGGAACAAAATGTCCCTCCCAGGCCAGGAGGCAGAGCCCCACCAGCGTCTCCCCGGCGTCAGTTCAGCCTGGGGCGACGACCCCACCTCCCCCCACCCCCCCGATAGGGACACGATGCATGCGGCGGAGAGCTCTGCCCTGGCGAGGGGCCTGGGCCGCGCCGGGGCTCGGTGGGGAGGAGCGATACTGCCGGTGCCTCGGGAGGGGGAGCTCTCATCTCGCTGGAGAGAGGAGTGGCGGAGCCGGTCCCCGCCGGGGACCGTTAGGCGCCGCCGGCGTGGGGGTGCTCAGCAGCGCCCCGCGCTGCGCGGGGCGGCCGAGGCCGCGGATGCTGTTGGCTGACTTTCTGAGGCGGTGCGCTAGCAAGGAAATAAAACTGGAAAAAGATGACGCCAAGTTATTTTAGGGGCGTTGTTGCGTCATCTAAACGCCTGAAATAAAAGTATATAGCTGTTGCTGTACACGGGACTGATACCAAGCAGCGCCAGCTCATCAGCACGGTCTGCACCGAGATAATTGAGCTTTTATTACAGCTTCTCCATATTCTTTGTGTCACAGCTTGAAATCCTACTGGCCCAATCTCCGTGCTGATTTAAACAGCTCGGCTTTCCTTCGGTGGGCCCATTAACGTTTAATTGCCATGTCAGTGAGCAGCGGTGGCATCATCATCATCATCATCTTCTCCTCTGTGGAAGAACTGCTGCTTGCACCAGCTGCATTCATAGAGGTCAAAATGGAGATGGGAAACTAGTGGGCAATTTAGTCATTCTGTGTGCATATGAAAAGCCTTACAGGATTGTTAGTAGGATACAAAAACCTGTTAATCACTTTATCCTAATATATCTTCCTTAAAAGAAGAATGCCGCTTATGTCCTTGGGCAGGGCAATCAGAAAGGGCAGGTGGTGGAAAAGAAATACAGAGTAGACCCTTTTCCCTACCCACCAAAGAGTGCAAAGAAAAAGAAGCAGACAATTTCAAATGCTAAAATTCTTCCCTTTTGAGCAAATTGAACTGCTATCAATAATTAAAATGGGGAGGAATTTCTGCTCAAAGAAGAGATTTATGCTCACATTAATCTTTTAGCTGCATTAATTAATCGGTGTTTATTTCTTTATTATTAGCAGGGGGAAATGTAATCTATAGCTTTAGTAATATGAATACTAAATGGTAAGTACAAACTATTTCAAGCTTTCCCTCAAGCTATTTCATAAAAGCTATTTCAGCCTTTCCTTGCCTCTGATTTAGCACATTTTATAGTCCATGCTAACCCACCAACTCAGAGCTGGCATTTGATTAATATGGCCAGAATTATTTCACAAATTATTCTTAACTAAAAATTAGATGTGTTATATCAATTATTAAAAAAAAAAGAAAATAAATTAATTTAAAAGTTGTCTTGATATCAGCATTAATTCTTTCCAAAGATTTACACTATCTGAACTTTTGCTATAAACCAAGAAAAAAAGTAAATAGCTGCTGCACTAGATATAGGCTACTTTTAATAAAGCTCCTATCAGGTTCATCCCCTAAAAAGTCTCTACTGAAAGCTTTACTAAACCTTTCCTCTGGGGAGATGCAACGGCATGTGGAGGTGCAGTGGCAGCTGCACATCCCACAAAGGGGAGAATTAGGCCAGCAAAATTTGCCTGATGCGCTTCCCTATCCCTCAGAGTTTGGTTTAATTTAGAGAGGGAGGTGCAAACAAACCTGTCAGCCTGCTGCTTTCCCCAGAAACTTACATTTCTCTGTACTGCAAGGCAGCTTTTCAGGTCACTGTTCTATGAATTACTAACATGAAGTTAAGAGCTGTCCTTCCCCAGAGTTCTGGTGAGACAGTGGTAGAGAATCTGCCTCTCACCAGCCACCCCAGAATGGCAATCCCGCAGGTCTCTAGGAGAAAGACCTGAAATGTCCCCTGGCCAGCAAGTGTGAAGTGGCCTTGCAGAGCACACACATCCACAGAATAGCCTGTCTTCACTGTCACTAGGTGAGTCAAACAGCAGAAGGAGCTGACTGACTTGAGTCTTCAGAGAAGAAAACCAGAGCCCAAACATTTAATCCATAGTACAGACACAGAACAAAATTTATTAAATTCTTTAAAATTCTGCCTATTTTTCTACGTTGTTAAAATATGCAGGTTATGTATTTCTTTTATAATACTGCCACTATGAAACCCAAAGTAAAAGTTTTAAGTGCCAGAATGCCAAATGCTGTGCTGTAGAGAGTTTCAAAGAGACTCTGTAACAACACTCTCCCAAGTCTGGCTGTGAAGGGGAACATCTAAGGGCAGTGTTTCTTTATGCCAAGATACATAAAGTGTTCTGTTTGCTCCTGGTCAAACCGCCAGGCTTGTCATAGCTTTGCGAGCTTCCAAGTTCTGCTTGTAAAGTACAACGCTCTTCTCTGAGTAAGGAGAGCATTTCTAAAATGACAGAGCAGTTGCAGCTGCCCAAACTAACCAGTAGGCAAATGTAGTTTGCAGTCAGACTCCCCCAGACTGGAAAACTAAATTGCTGCATAAATGTGACACATCAATGTTTTATGCAGCCTTTTCAAGTACAGATTAAGCTGCCTCTGTGTAATTCTGTGCTCACAGCTAGCTGTTCCTTTCTTCAGCACATTACCAGACTGCAACCAACAGTGGAGCAGTAAGGACCTCCTGTAGTATTTTCCCTGAATACAAAGTCTGTAAGAAGCTTTAGTGAACTTGGGCAATTTGACTATTAAAATTAAACTTCAGGACCAGCTGCAAATGGCATTTATCTGGTTCCCATAATATCTTAAGTGCAAAGAGGAAGCCACCTTCTACATAGTCACCACTCTCCACACAAAGAGCTCGCTTGGGTTACTCTTTAAAATGGAGGAATATTCTCATTCTCATCTAGAATTTAGGCAGACAGTTTTTGTCATAAATACCAGGAATAAACAAATGCTTCATCACAGGTTGAGATACAGACCTGTCAGGTACGTAGCAAAGTACTGCAATGAGTCACTGGTCTGGGTCTGTGTGGGTGGTGGGAGATCCTTTGGTCTTTGGTTTCTGTCTCCCTGCCTGCAAGTGCTGTCTCCGACTTCTCTGAGTGGCTTTTCAGAAACTCTAACAGGCACAAATGACAAAGCAATTACACGAGTTTTGTGGAGAACCGTGGGAGTTTTCTAGGAGATTATAAGAACTTTATCTTCTATCACATAATTTCTTTTATCCACCACTGAGATATCCTAATAAGCTTTCTGAAATACTGCTGCCTCTTGGAGATTTAGTGAGAACTAAAGTATATAAACCTAAGGAGCTCTGGATGGAACTGAACTATCCCCTCCTTGCCTCACCTAAGGGCAGTGCTAAGGGCTCTGCAGAGTATGGGTGGAAAAGACAGCAGGCTGTATTCCTGGGTTCTGCACATGAAACACCCTGGTGACTCCTATCCGAGTTTGATCTAACATAGCTGTGCCAGCACAGTTATGTGCTGCTTAAGCTATAAAAGTAGTAGAGGATTTAAATCAAAACAGCAATCCGTATTGATTGCTTTTATCTGTAAAAAATGCCATTTCTGTAAAACCACTTTTAAGATCTTAATCTGTGATTTAAATTGTCTAGTAGTAAATTCATTAAAACTAATATAACCTAGCCCGAAGAAGCAACACAATAAGTAATAAACTTTCATTCCTTCCTTTCCTTCTGAGAAGGTTTAACAAAAAAATAGGTAAGAATTACTTTAGAAGCTTCTGAAATGGATCCAACTCTTAAGTGCATTGTAATAACCATTCACCTCTGCACCTGAATGCCATAAACCAGATGATTATTGCAGCATCAAGGAGTTTCACTGTCCCGGTCATTCATTCAAACTTCTGGTCAACCCAGAGTTGTCTGGGAATAGTAGAATAGCTGAGGTTGATGGACACAGCTGGTGCCTTGAAACATTGTGTAGTCCCCAGCTCAAAGCAGGGTCATCTAGAGTTCAGGACTCTGTCTCTTGGGGTTTTGAATATCTCCAAGGATGGAGACTGCACCACCTCCCTGGGCAACATGTTTCAGTGTTCAAATACCCTCACAGTAAAAAAATCAAAACAAAACAACACAAAATAAATTATGTTTAAAATGAATGAGCCCTTGTAGACTTGCAGCCCAGTGAAGATGTAGTCCATATGAGCTGCTGCTGCTCCATCAAAATACCAGTCTTAGTGGTTTTTACATCCATCTTATGTTCTAGAAAAGACCTGTATTTTTCAGCTTCCCTGTTAAGGTGGACAATGCATGTTACTCAGTTTTGCCATCACCACAAATTACTTCCACATGTATCTATATGACTGTTGTACAAATGTTTAATATTCTGTCAAAGAGTGTGTTCAGAGTATCAACAGTTTCGTTCCTCCTGTGTTAGTGGTTGTACTGAATAGTACTGCAATAATAGGAGATAGGAGAGAACTTCGTAAGAAGAGGGAATCCCGCAATGGCAGTCTATATAATGGAGGGCTCCCAGGGCTCTTTTTAACCGTGTTTTTTCAGATTGCATTATTTGTGGTTGCAGGAGACTGAAAGTATTGGGACAAGTACATTCAGGTAGAAGTAGGGAGTATGTATTTAAGAGAAAAATTCTGTGGGTTTCAGAATAAGAGAATACATTTTTACTTCAGAAGAATTCAAAAATGACAGATAGGCAGGACAATTTAAAATTCTCCTTCTATACTTGTTCATGTGATTTTAATCCAGTATTAATGGTGTGCTGCTTAGCTGATTTTGGTCACATAAAGGTCATGCAGCATTGCTTCTGTCCTCAGATGGCTTAACTACACTTCTTGCTAAGCAATCAAGTCTCTGTAGCTATTATTCATGGGAGGATAAATTAAAAATTATTTTCCATGTACACCAAACACTGTAAGCTTAGAGTTTTCTTTCTTCTATTTCACATAAACTTCTGAAGATTTTCTGCAGAGCTAGATGGTGATCCTTAAATTTTAAATATTCTGTTATTTTATTCTGTAACCCTGTTATTCCAATACATCTTGGACAGAAAAAATCTTTTATTTTAATCTCTTAGTGAAAAACCTGTCTTTCTATCACTTTGTATCCACTGAAGAACATAAACATCTAAGTAAACCAATAGAGTGAACTTTAATAGCTCACTGGTAGACAAGAAAATGAACAGTAGTACTCATTTTGTTGATCATAAATATATTTATGATCACTGCCACTGTAACTTTTGTAAAGCATGGTGGCAGGAGGCGATGAAGTCATACAGATTGTTATTACCATGTAACAAGTATACCATGCTAAAAAGGCAAAACTTAACTGAGTTAATCTCAAGGAACAGAGTTTTTTAATGGTAACTGTGTATTTACATACCTTGTGTGCCTTTATCTGAGGTGTATCTCAGGTGCATACACATATACATTTATACTTTGAGAAAGTGAAGGTAATGAATAGAATTCCTAGATGTTTCATACTAGCAGTGCTTGACAAAACATACATTGTCAAGCCTATTACTTCTGCTTCTTTAGCAAAATCTGTATTATGAATATAAACTTGGCAAAGCAACTAATGTGAAAGCTTGAAACTGGAAAAACCTCCTTTCTGGCAAAAGAAGTGGGTGGTGTTTTATTTAGGCATATTGTTTCATTTGGTTGGTTGAGGGTATTTGAGTCCTCACTATATGTAAAAATTTTCCAGGAAAGTGCATAGTTTTTTGTTGTTTTGTTTTGTTTTGTTTTTAATACCGGAGGAACATGGATTCACTGTAACATAGTAACTTTCATAATTCCCTTTTCAGTTGTTTATTGTGGCCATTTAAGCAATGAAGAACTTGCCACCTTGGCATGTTCCCTTTCCCTTACTGTACTTTCTGACCCAATGTGTCAGTACTATTGCTAGGAATACAGAACCTTGTGAGATTAGCTATAAAACTAACTAAAGCTCTGTCCCCTTTGAGTAATTCTTTACTCATAAAGACTAACATCATCCACTGCCTACAGAAATGCATGGTGAAAAAAATACAAAAATAAGAGAAAATGAACAGGAAATCCAGAAAAAAAACCCCACCCACAAACATTGATGCCATTTGGTGACAGAAGAAAAAAAATGAGCATGCCAGCATTTATGTGTGCATTGCCATAGTTCATGCTTCTCCCTCTAAGCATCTCCTGCTGGTAGTTGCTTACATTTAGATATTTCCAAAATAAAATGCTTTATTTTTGAAATTCTAAGATTAATGTTTCAACATTTTCAGCCCCCCAAATCTTCTTAATTTACAGTTATTTCCCAAATCCATCCCCTTTTGTGAATCTCTCGAAAAAGTATGTTTGGCAATTTTGATAACTTGGTTTTTTCCACCTTTTCCTTGGATGAGTTGTTTGAAATTGCCTAGGAACGTTTCCTGTTATTTAGTGCAAATTACCACTTAGATATAAGGGAGATCACTATAAGAGCCTGTTCAACGCAGCTACCAAAGACAAAGGTCTTGGAAGAGGGAAAGGCAGATAGTCTTTGAACTGTAGATAGAGAAAACAGGAGTAGGCATCAAGTGTCAGTTACCATTCTGCAATAAGCTTGAAGAGAAATCATGTAATTATGAAATACATGCTGTTCCTAAATTACTCAAAGAACTCAAAGAATCACTCAAAGAATTAGTAGTAGACAAGGGGAAGTATTTTCTTCCTTATTCATAGCAGCCAACACCATGGAGAGAAGAGAAAGAGAAATAAAAGAGAAATAAAAAATTATACAACTTTAAAGGTCATGGTGATTTTCCAGATATTTCTTCTCTGGCAGATAGTACAGTACAAAAATCAGATAGAAGTTCAGCTTGAGTTCCACTGAGTGTTAGAGCTCCCAAGGAGGAGTGGAGGAAAGTGGAAATTGCTCACGGTTGCTACTGATCATTTTTTGCTTTGTTTTGTTCTGTTCTATAATGGCATTTGTGGCTGTTATAATTTCTCCAATTATATTTTTTCACTGTCCCTGTAACTGATTTTTTTACAGCAATTGGAATGACTGACCGTGTAGTTGATCTTCACGGAAGGGGCGGGACCTGGTTAATATATTCATCAATGACACAGACGGGATCAAGTGGGATCGAGTACACTCTCAGCAAGTTTGCAGATAGCACCAAGCTGAGTGATGCAGTTGACATGCCAGAGGGATGGGGTGTCATCCAGAAGGACCTGGACAAGCTTGAGAAATGGGTCTCTCCAAACCACATGAGGTTCAACAAAGGTGCAGGGTCTGCACCTGGGTCACAGCAATCTTCAGTATCAATACAGGCTGGGGGATGAGGGTATTGAGAGCAGTTCTGTGGAAAAGGACTTGGAGGTACTGGTGGATGAAAATCTGAACATGAGCCAGCAATGTAAACTCCCACAAATCCCAACTGTATCCTGGGACACATCAAAAGAATTGTGGTCAGCAGGTCAAGGGAGGGGATTCTGCTACTCTACTTTGCTCTGACACCTGGAGCACTGTGTACAGCTCTGCAGTCCTTGCATAAGAAGGACATGGACCTGTAGGAGCAGGTCCAGAGGAGGGCCACCAAAATGATCAGAGGGAGGGAACACCTCTCCTATTAAGACAGGCTGAGAGAATTGGGGTTGTTCAGACTGGAGAAGAGAAGGCTCCAAGGACAACTTATTGTGGCCTTCCAGCACTTAAATGGAGCCTGTAAGAAAGATGGGGACAGCATTTTTAGCAGGGCCTGTTGTGTCAGGACAAGGGGTAATTAATGGTTTTAAACTAGAAAAAGGTAGATTTAGACTAGATATAAGGAAGATTTTTTTACAATGAGGGTGGAGAAACACTGGCACAGGCTGCCCAGAGAGGTGATAGATGCCACATCCCTGGAAACATTCAAGGTCAGGTTGGCCAGGGCTCTGAGCAACCTGATCTTGTTGATGTCCCTGCACATTGCAGGGGAGTTGGAGTAGATGACCTTTAAAGGTACCTTCCAGCCAAAACCATTCTATGATTCTATTATTCTATTTCAATCAGCTTCATTTCTTGGCACTTATACAGAACCTTTCCTATTCTGTAAGCTATCTTACTGGGGCTGCTCTGTGGGCAGGAAGGAGAAAACTTCCTTACTTGAAACTCCTATGAATTATTAAGCACTTGTTTACATGCCTTACTTGAAGGAGATTATTCTTCCTTGTCTTCTGCTTCTCCCCAGAATAAAAATTAAATACCATGGACATAACATTGTCACAGGTGATGGATCAGTACTAGTGTATTGGCACTCATACATACATATATAGTTATATATATGAATGATGTATTATTTATACAAAACATATTTCTGTTCTGTATTTATATAAACATGCAATATATATAAAACACTGGCATGATTCAGCCTGTGTGTCTCTCACCTTGTTGTGACATGCAAGTGCAATGTCTGCTCCTCTCAATTTGCTTGTACTAGTACATTCAACAGGGGATGATCTGAAATGTAACCCTAACTGTAGTTGCTATGGGAGAAAAACCTTGCAACACAGGTCTTAAAACCCTTTCCTTTTGTCAGAGTCACAGATATAGGTAGGGTCTTTTCTGTTTTCATATTTTTTTAAGGGAAGTACATGATCCTTCCTTACCTACAGGAGCTGCAATCCGGAACAGCTCTCCTCATAGAAAAAAACCTGCTGCGGCCATGCACACAGAATGGACTGAATCTAGGCATTTTGCTGTCCACAAGAGTAATTCCTTAAGGCAGGAAACATAGTTTCTTTTTCTTCCTTGCTGGGGGCTGAGAAGGTATCCTGGGAAACCACTGTGCTGTATTTTCCATACTCTGTTTTTTCACAAGCATTGCTTCTCACCAAGTAGGCAGGACGTTGGAGCACATGAACCCCGGTCTAACTCTGAATGGCTATTTTTATGTCCCCGTAACCTCAGCAAGCTCAGATCCTGCTAACAGTGCCAGTGTGGCAGCCCCTCAGGAATGCGCTGATCAAGCTTTTACAGTGTGCTGATGTCTGCAGTCTGTTCCTGGCTCCCCAGCAAGTGGACGTTAAGTAAGTTTGATGACATGTGCAAGCTCCCTCTGAAATACCAGCAAAACTGGGAATGTTCTGTAATGCAAGAACTGCTGTCCTTAAGACCCTGTTGAGTTGTCCTTGTCTCTGGGAGGAGTGCCTCCAGTCTATAACTATACTTCAAGGAAATTGTCACTGTTGAGGCACATGTGGAGCTTGTTCCCTTCTTCTAAGGGCAGCATCTGGGCTGGCTGTTCCTTGAGCAGGCACAAGGAGGACTAGAATGTACTTTTAGTCAGGGAAACAGAACTTTGCAGTTTACCAGCTTAAGAGAGCTCTGGGGGTATATAGTGGTATCACTGTAGCATAGTTTCTTTGTAGTAGTCTTGCCAGGTGCGCTTTACTGTTCACGTCATTGAATTAACTGATGGTTCTGCAATTTTACCTAGTCACATTTATGCATACTTTTAGACAACAGTCACAACCACCCCAGTAGTAGGATTATTTGAGAAGCTGTTGAAATTGCCTTTTCTCTTATTTTTAGAACCTTTGATAGAGTCACTGCTCTCAAATTAACTTGAGAGAAAATCTGAAATTAGCTGTAATTCTGGGAAAAAACCATTAATTTTCTATTTGATCCAAGGTAACAGAATTTGAACAGCAACTGCTGTTGCTGTTTGATGTACTTCAGAACCCTCTATAGAAAAGCAGAGCTTCCCTAGCAGTTGCTGTGTCAGATATTTTTTCTTGGTCTCAACCTTGAAATGAGTTTAGTTTGAAGGAGTTACTGTTATCTCAAGTAATGCTAAGGAGAAGTTAGAGATAGGGTTTAAGATTGGACTAATGCCAGCACACATGAATTATTTAAAAGCAGTGGATTTTTATTGATTTTTGCAGTTTATAATCCAGGTGGCTAAAGCATTCAAAAGTTAATGTTAAAAGGATGTTCTCTTTTCAGTGATGTTCTATATATCAGAAAATTTAGACATTCACAGGTGCAATTAAACTTCCCAAACCCAAATAGATTTTCTGACCACAAACTCCTGTTTCTCTTCCAGCTTTGTCCTTCATCCTTTGTGTTGCACTCTGGAGCGAGGTATTTACTGGTGTTTTTCCTGAATGGGCAGTATCATTGTGTTATTGCATATGGAGGACAAGGGGAGCAGGATAGGGTTTCCAAATTTCACAGTTATTTGGAAATTGTGAAATTGGAGGTTGTTTATGTCTTTGTTTATTTGTTTGTTTTTCCAAAATTGTCAGTCTGTTCTTGCAGCTTAGAAATTGATCCCTCACAGGACAATATTGGTACCTGGTTAATCAAAAGGTACTTTGCAACTAATATTTCTACAGCTCTAATAGTCAACTCTTAATAATAAGCTTATAAAAAGACTGAGTTCTGTTCTTCCACAGGGAGTCTATGTCTGTCAGGATTTACACAGCTGAAACCAGCCAAAATTGTTCAATTTCATTTTCAGGCACTTGCAAATAGTTTGACAAAATTTTCTAATTGTTGATATCCTTGAAATACATGTGGTCAGTATCTTTCAGGATTTTTAAGTTTTCCTGTTCTCAGTATTATAAATGCTTCTGAACAGCTAATTCATATGTACATCGTATACATTTTTTTGTGTGAATCTCAGCAACAAAGTTGAGCTCATTTCTGAGCAATGTGTCTCAAGGACTCAAAATAGGAAATGCCACATTGGAGCACATTCATTATCCAGCTGCTTGGCTGTCCTCTTATCTAAAATGGCCACAGTCAGATACTTCTTGCAGAAGTCCAAAGAACTTCCTCTTCCATAATAATCAGAAAAAAAAAAAAAAAAAAAAGAGAGAGAAATCCCAGTTTTATGTAATTTGTCCATGTTTGACTGTTTTCTGAATGCCATGTTCTTGTTCTCAAAAACTGCCTATTGCAATGAATGCCACAGTTTAAGTGGGGTGGGGGAGTATTTTGTTTTATGGCTTGTTGTTTGCTAAATTCAAGTGTCATCTTATTCCACACTGTCAATGATTTTTTTCCACATTTCTCAGAGTCCCTTAATCATTCTCCAGTGTATTTTTTGAGATGGCTATGTTAATGCTGCATGCAGTAACTCAGATAAAGAAACAGCATTGATTTGTCATAACATGTAGTGTTGTATTCTCCCTGATGTCTTGCACGTGTTGTAACATTATTTGCTTTTTCCTGTGGCTATATATTGAGAGCAGTGTCTTATCATGTTGCTCACAGCAACCTCAAGTTTCTCTACTGCTAATTTTAAACCTTGCGAGCAATTATTTCCTTTGTATAATGTTTTGCATTTCTGAACCCTGAACTTCACTAGTTAGCGTGTCCTGCTTGTTTAGTTCCATACTTTCTCCTGAAACTTTACACTTCCATTTTTGATTATCATTTCACATATTCAACCAGGTATTAATGTGGATCTTATTGGTGTGAAACACCAGTGATTATCCTATGAACTTTTTATAAAGATAGACACGGTATTTGTTACTTACAGTTCTTTTGCACATAAGTGGTTTTTAATGAAGGACTGTGTATTCTTAGCAGATCAGCCTGTTTATTCTGAAGCCCTTTCAGCATTCTTGGATATTCACCATCTGGGCAGGTTGACAACTTGCTAACATACTGCTGTCACTATCCAGGCCTTCAAACAGGAAGTGAGAATGGGTCAGAAAGTCCTTTTTCAATTGAGATAATTCAGTAGGAAGCATAAAGTAAGGCTGAGCTGAAAACAACTTTTGAGAATCCAAAAATTGATTTGATGAATGGGAGATTTGGAACAGTAACATAATTATTGCCATCATCCACTTCAGTTTATTTGGAGAATAAATAAACAAACAATTATATTAATATAAATATGCATATTTGTGGATAAATTGCTTTCTACTGTAATAAATTTGAAGACAGAAGTATTACACTAGCATAACTAATTGGAGAAATTCAAAGTCTCAAAGCACAAATACAACACCACTTCTGTACAGCACACTAGAGGTCTTTGTAGCTATAGTTCATTTCAGGAAAATTCCTGAATAGGAATAGGGTTAGGTTGGCCTCTGAGCACTTTGTTTAAATGAACTATAAACAGAGACATGTCTGTAACACCAGCCATTAGAATTCAGCGTCATTAGTAATGAAGAAAAGTTGCCATTAGCAGTAGAATCATAGAATGGTAAGTAAGTCAGGCAGTGTACCGCAGCTTGGTCTTGAGGAACCAAACTCCCCAAGACCTCAGCATTTATCAGTTAATTGTCGACCGCAAAAACATGTTTAGCCATTCTAATCAATAGGAGTCTAAGTCACAGCTTCACTACCATGCTCAGGTCTCCAGATCAGCGAGTATGAGAACAGAAGGCTTGCAGGCATACGAAAGGTAGCTGCAAGTATTTGCAATGTGTGTTAACATATCAGCGAGAAAACCTGCTAGGCAGTGGGGGAGGCATTAGCAGCTGAGTGAATTGAGTGGGTTTGCATTTTCCATCTGCTGAACCTGGCTTAACTTCTGTCCTGCCCTGGCAGGGCCCTGGCCCTTTCAATGGGCGGTAGTCAGCTTAATGCTCCATTTGTGTCACCACTGTTGAGATTGATGTAATAGAGAGATGTTGAAAAGAAAAATCACCACAAACTTAAATCATGGATGTAAGCCTCCTGCTATATTTTGCAAAAACAGGGTGATCATCTGGATTTTCTGGGGTCCTTGCTGAGGAGGAGCACATTATGTGTTTCATGGTAAGGAAAATATCTCCTTGAAAGGGAAGGCTCCTGGAGTCTTGAGACTTGCTGTGGGCTTATGTACTGTCTGTCCCTAGTTAAAACATTTGGGGCATGCTGATTTCTCTGCTTTCTCTTGGTGCCATTATCAGTAGCATTCATCAACAGTCTGAGGACTGTTTGTTACTTCTACGTTTTAAATATTATTTTCTATTGAATAGTAACACAATATATTGTAATGCTCATATGTATAAATATAGCTGTTAGACATTTAGCCTCTCACTAGAACATATCAAAGCATATCACACATATTATTAACTATGCTAATAATTGCTTCCCATCCTCAAGTGTACTTTGAATTACTGTTATCATCCGTTCAAATAAAGTTAAAAGAATAAAAATAAGAAAATTAAGAAAAGTTATAATTAAAATGCAACTCCAAACCAATCTGTCCCTATTTCTGTTTGCTTGTTTATCTTACAGAATGGGATTTTTCCTTACTGAATTGAAGAGTGCATTTTGCAATATTTTTTCAATGGAAAATAAGTAGAAACAAAAAACCTGTGAGTCCTAGACATTACAACAGAAAAAGAAAAAATACTACAGATGGTGTAATATCAGGTATTCTGAATGTATTTTTTATACCCTTTCCAGGGTAGAGAAGTGTATATTCTTTATATTTGTGCTCCATTAAAAATATAATGAAGTAGTTGTAGGAATAAAATTCCATTAACAGTTTTTCTTCTCTTAGACATTAAAATGACTAAGCAGCATCAAGGGTCAGTAGTTTCTATTAATAACCTTCAATAACATCTTCTATAATAGTTTTAGTACTTTACATACTCTGTCAGTCAAAGAAAATGATGAAGGAGTTTAGAAAACCCATTACAACCACAGAAGCCAACCAGTCAGACACAAATAACACAGACTTTGCTGAAAGAGATTTTTTTTAAACAACGTTTAGAAGTTATCAATGTATATATGATAAAAGGTTCTACTTTTGATTTTTTTCTGGGACTTCCACTGATACCAGAAGGAATACTGAGCAAAGAACCAGAATGGAATATGGCCTTATGCTCAGAGAAGCTGTTAAAATGCCCTGTCTCTGAAATGAGGAAGAAAGAGCATAGGGAGACACCTAATGAACCTTTACACTCTTCTACATTAAGGATTATGAGTTCTCTGCTAAAATACTCCAACTCCTTATGTGGTGCAATGAAATGCCATACTTGCACAATAAGAAACCGGCTGTAGTCCCTGTGAATCTCCAACTGACACAAATTGACTAGAGAAAGGGGTTTTCAAAAGAACAGATTAGATGTAGCATTTTATATTGATTAGTTGACCTTCGAAAAATGACACAGGCATTGAGAACTTCCCAAGTCATTAGTTCTTCAACAAGAGGTAAAATTTCCTGAAGGAATAACCAAACTGATAAAACAGTTGCTCACTTCAGCAGATTAACCCCTTACCACCCTCTACTGTACTGTGGTTAGTTTTACAGGTATTGTGAATGTAAAATTCTAGCGACTCACACCCTTCCAGGCTTTCACACCTCTTCCTTTAAACCCAGGTTTAACAGTGAATTCCTGTAAGTCCATCATATTATTTCAGACTAAGTTAACTCAGTAAAACAATCATAGCACTACTATAGCATAGGGGCTGTAGCTGGCTGGCTCTGAAATATAATACCATGAAACATAACCTTCTCAAGGCATAATTGTGAGGCAATATATTGGGGTATCATGTTTGTAAATCAGTGTTGGTAGCAGATTATCAAGGTTATGCAACTCCACTTAAACTCAGACAGATGTCTGTAATATGTCCATAATGAGAGGGATACATAGTGATTATCTATATAATTTGATAGAGAACACATATAGGCAAGTTTAATAGGAGAAATCAGATCAAAATCGGTGCACATAATTCAATAGGACCTTAAGTAAAAGACCAAAACAAAAGACAAGATGAAGTAGAAAACACTTCACAATTTGCTGGTAGATTGGAGATAGGTTCTTGACTTTCCATTTCATTCCTTTGCCATACAAGTTGGATTAAAGAAGAGGTGGACAAACTGAGGTGGCAATCACAAATGTGCAGCCAACATTAAGAAATAATAAAAGATTATTTGGGTTTGTCAGGGGTTTGAAATCATGCTCATATAAAAGCTAAACATTTATAAAGGAAACCCATCAATCAAGTAGTGATTTACCAAGATGCTTTCTGTATTCATTAAGAAAAAATCTAGAGGTTTCAACTGTGAAACATATTTTAAAATCTGTAAATACTGTAAATACTTATGGACTAGGTAGATATTAAGCCAAATACTGACCAGAACATAGGCAGCTATGGATAAAAAGGCATCAGAAAAAATAAGTTTATTAGAGTAGTATTGTTCACATGGCATTTTTTTCTCTTTTAAATTTTCTTTTCAAATAACATTTAAGATTAAAAAACTCTCTATTCTTTATTATAGAAGCATATTGATTAGGACGGGCTTCTTAAAATATATATTGTATGTCCTTTTTCTCAATGATTATTTTTCTGCTGCAGGTGCTTTGCCATTTGGGAGGGGTCCCTGTGAGTACAGGGAGAAGCCAGCTTGCAGAATCAGCTTGTGTAGTTAGCTGACATGCATAGTATGATGTCTTCCTTGACAACCGTCGTCTATGTATGTTAGAAATGTTACAAACGTATATACACATACACAGTATTCATGTGTATATGTTCAAGATGCACTGGAGCACAAGGCTTGATAAATTCAAGTAAAGTGCAAAGGTGTCTAAAATCAACTTAAGCTCTCTTCCTGAGCTGCACCACATGATCTTTAGCGGTAGTATATCTTTCTCACAAGTGATGCACTAGATGGTATGCAAACAAAAACTATTCTAAATTTGAGTTTGTAATAGATTTTCATGCCAAATTCAGACTTGGTGTAATTTAACAGATATAGGTAAATTTCCTGGAGTTGCATATGCGATACCAACTGAATTTGTCCCATCACATTCAAAGTTCCCTGAATTTTAGAAGTATCTGTTCCTAAACTTCATTGCAGGATAAAGGAAAAAAATTGCTCCACATTCACTAGCTTCATTCAGAATCGTGAACAAATTCATTGAAGATTAAATAATTGCAATTACTGTGGAAAGACTTGACATGGGCACACAGAATTCATGCAAGTGATGTGCGACAATTCAGCTACAAAACTGATGATAGCTGAAAAATAAGCTGTGCTTCTAACTTTCAGCACAGTAACAGACCCAACATTATACTGGAGATCTGTTTTGTGCTGCATCAGCATGAGGTGGAGAAAAATGTTTAGAAAAAATGTTTAGAAAATCAGGTAATTCCAACTATACACAGCACAAGGCCCCATCCTACAACTGCATCTATGTATCAGAATGCTTTTTTTTCTGGGTGGAGTCCTATTTAAATCAGTGAAGCTTCACATAAATGCAAGGATATGTCCAGGTGACAATTTATAAGATTGGGTTTCAATGCTGTATTTTTATAAATTTCATTATTTTTATATCTTATTATGTGTAAAACCCACCTGATCTATGATATTGTGCATCTTCCATGCAGTATGACACTGCACTGGGCAATATGCCTCCTGGGTTTATTTTCTATGTGTATAATATATACACAAACAAAAAGTATCACCTGCAAATAATATTTGGAATGTGAAAGACAGAAAATGTAAACATTTTATTTGGCAGTTGTTTCAAACAGGTGAATAAATAAATGGAAAAGTACATCTTAATATTCTTTATAGCAACAGATGCAGTTGCACATGTATTTACATATTGTGGATGCAAAGAACAGTTAACTTCTTTTTGTTAAAAAATGCAATTTCCAACACCACTAGACTTGACAAATAAAGATGATGATACTAGTAATACTTGGTTCTAGCAATTTCAACTTTTAAAGGCATTCATTTGGAAGTAAGATAAGAGAGTCATCATGCATTTAGTTCATTTTGTCCACTTACGGTAGAAAGTCTGATGTAATCTCAGAATTATGAGTGTCATGCGCTTAAGTCAACTATGACATGTTTATAAATCAATGTAGTTCCCTTAAAACTTGAAGCAAAGAGAAAATCTCGTTTATCGATGGAGACATGTATGAAAGATCTTGGTGCCTGTACGTTTAATTCTTGAAACTTCACAAATTTTGCCTTTTCTGCATCCCAATAATAGACTTGAGTGAAAGAATAATCACTTCCAAGAATGGCATATTGATAATTACTTATCTGAAGAGGTTGGAATACCATTGACCCTCGGGATGGCATCCTTTGTAAATCCAGAAATGCTGAACCACCCCATTTCATTACTTTAGAGTCCCCAATAAATCTTGTTAAACAAATGTATACATCCTCTTTCACTTTGAAATGTTTCACTGCATATGCATCTTCCATATCTTGGATATCAAAACGCTTAACAAATTCATTTGTTCCTTTGTTCCATTGATATATTACAGGTCTTTGGGAACTACTCGACAGAATTAAATGTGGTTTGCCAGATATTTCAAGATACTCCACATCAGTATCTCTGTACCAGGCATGCAGAGACTGATGGGAATAAAATCCATTCCCATTCCATTTGTAAACTGTGGTGAAACCAGCCTTTGAACTGTCTGCCACAACAAAATACCAGTCTTCAGCAATCCTGAAAGTTTCAATGTCATTGGGTTTTCGGATTTTAAGGATTTCAATATCTTGAATTTTTATAAATTTATTAGCAAAAATATCTCTTTTATATATGTGGGAGCCTCCAAACAGCTGTGCGACAATGACATACAGCTGACTCTCAATAACTATAGGTTTACAGACAACAGTTGAAGTACCTATAAAAACAAAAGCAAAAGACAGGTTAGCACCACTTTTTGATCTGCTGTTATAATGTTCTTTGTCAAGCAGTGTTCATACCTGTAATATTGTCGTAATTCCTGAACATCACTTCTACATGGTCCCATTCAAGAAAGATGCATTTTCCAGTAAAAGGCTGAGCAATAACCACATGTTCATCATTCATATATGAGAAAGTGTCTACTGACAGAGATTGGTATGGCAGGGACTGATAAACTTCAAATTCTGCAAAGGTGCACACAACATGGTAGTTACCGAGATACTTCCCATACTGTTCTGAAAATACATCTGCTTAACAGATACCAACTTAGTACAAATTACAGTATTTCATCACTAGTCAAATTTTCCTGTTCATAAAGGAGCACTGCAACTTGTTTTTCAATCTGTCTCAATTAGAAGAGGTGCCATTTTACGTTCCAGTTCTCCAAATTCTTATATAGCATATTAAAGTCTGAGTAGAAGGTGCAGTGTAAGACCCTACTCCCAAAGGATCTGCATGTCAGACTTACACCTGCACAGAATTCATACTGATTTTAGTAGAAGTTCCTTTCATTATGCAGACTCCCCACAAAAATGGACCCTAGAATAAAAAAATATATATAGCTTTGACTTTAATTTAACAAGATTACATAATTTGAAGCACATTACCTGTAATAATGCAATCAAATTCTTTTGGAGAGAGGCTGTTGATTTTGCGCTTCTTATATTCTGGTGGACTTTCACAGTAAATGTCTTCAACTGTTGCATTGGTGCTTCCCAGCCATTCCACTAACCACTTGAGTTTGCAGTCACAGTTAAATGCATTGCCTCTAAGATCTCTACAACAAATAAATAATGCATCGAAAATAAGCAGTCAGCTGAGGTACTCCTCCTTGCAGTACAAAACCACACTGGGCTCTTGTTAAATATGTGCCCTCTTGCTTATTCTCAGTTGATGCCTTCCTGGCTTAATTTGTCCTGACCCATATTTAAATGTACACACCAGAACCCACACACATTTAATTATATTAATCAACGAGAACTTAACTTGATGATCAGTAGGAAATTTTTTATTTCCTCAAGTTTGCAGGTGCACAAAAGCCTACCAAACTGTTGGCCCCATATTTCGTGGGGTTGTTTCTTTTGGATTACCTTTTCTCAGTAAGAGAATTCTAGATAACAAAACTGGAATTAATGTAACCTGATGGTCAGCCAGTCAGTATTTGCTGTCTCCTCCTGATATACTCATTTAGGCCTTTAGGAGACACAAGCAAAGTTCTGTTCAAGTCTTTCACATCTATCTTCAGTCAGATTACAGATTGTATATACAGGAACAGGCAAGTGCCAGGACCAGACTGTGTAGCCACCTGGCCATAATCAGTCATGCCAAGTAATGCTACCAGATACACTGACCATCTCCACATCTACTGCTGCATCTCTGCACTATGAATTCAGCCTACCTTGTTGATACAGGGAGCAGGCAAAGGATGTTCTGCAGCCTTTATCCGAAATCAGGTGAACCAGAATTTGGTGTGTTGTAAACAGGATAAATTTCAGTGAAGCAACTATAGGATTTACCTGTTTATCTATATTTTGTATTTTTACTGCCAGTTAACTTACATATTTAAGTAATGTATCATGTTTTGGTTTGGTTGCAATTAGATTAGGTATGGGATATGGTACTTACTAAGACACATGATTTCATGATAAAAGATAGCCTTCCTAGAAATTACTTGCACATAGAAATGTTACTCCATTAAATATCTTCCACTCTCCCCTCATGCCATGCTCTCTCCTGCATCCCTAAGGATACTTCTTTCTTATTCAGTGTCTTAATGAACATGCAGCCCTCTTATCTAACTACTAACAATATTACTTATCTTCATAACTGGTGGAATATTCAAAACTAAAGCAAATTGTCAACAACAGTAGAGAAAAACCAAGCCTACCCAGATTAGGTAGTCTCTGCCCAGTATTAATATCCCATTACTGGCTATCGGTTTGAATGATTACTCAGAATGTCCATTAAAATAATATCTTTATATTTTTAGTATAGTTAACAGATTAATTAATTGCTTTCTTACACATTTGTTAAAGAATCCAGGCCTTTGAATATGTCTTTTGGAAGTGACTGTAGATTATTATTTGCGAGACTCCTGTAAGAGAAAACACTCCAGTATCAGTGCTAGTTCAAGAAATTGCACATTTTAAGAAGGTGTAATACTGTGTGAGGATTTTTCCTTACGGTAAAGAACCCTGGTATTCTCCAGCACTTAGTTCTCAAAGACTGCTTTTAAGAAAAGCTTTTACTTTGTGACTCTTTCTTCCACTAAAATGCCACGCCTCCTTCTGCTTTCTGACCCTTCAGCAGCCTTGCAGCATTTACAATACTTCACAAATCAGGGTAAAAAGTGCAGTCACCTCTGGCATTTTGCCACCACCATTCTTTTAAAACAATTAGTCATGATTGGCTCTACTGATGTTTTCCTTATGAGATACCAATACACAGTGTTCACATTACTGCAATTTCTCCACTTTCTTGTATCTCTTCTGGAAGGAATATCTGAATGCTAGGTTTCATTCCATTGGACTTAGATTTAGTTCATGGTTTTTGGAAACATGCAGTAATAGACAGGAAATTGCTGATGAGCATGAATTTCTTTCCTGGAATGTGCCTGTATCTGTGAGTACGTGTGTATGAGACTCACAAAAAACTGCCATTAATTCCCAATTTTTTAATGTTGGGAAAACTAATTTAAATTCAGTGAGCATTTTAGCTAATAAAAATGATGAGGAAATGTGAGTAGGCTTTGAACAATCAATATATTACAATTCAGTCAGACACGTCTGTGTGAGTCCACCAAAGGCCTGGCTTCTCTGAGATGTCACCGAGGGCATGACAGGAAAAAGAATAATGTTGTAGGGTATAGCTTGCACCTCTTTGATTAACTAAATTGTTTGTTACTTATGAGAAGAAATTAAAATGGAAAGAAAACATTCTGTTTAAGATCCTAGCTAGAATCTGTAGCTAGTAAGACTTAGACCTTCTTCTATTTTCACTTGTAAACATAGAAGTTATTTATTAACTACAATTTGTCTAGCCAAGCAAAGCCACTTAGGCATATATTTAAATTCAAGAACAGGCCCAGACGTACTAGGTCTGCTGCTTCATTTAAAATGAAGTGATTGCCTTATCAGGAATAGTAAATACAGGATGATGCCATTAGTCCATTCTGACTCACCACTTTCAAAGTACATCTGATTGTAACACTGGTGTGTGTATCATGTGATTCACTTGTGTTTCATTTTATGCTCAAGAGCAATTCTTTAGAAGTCAGGTATCTCATATGGAGAAAGCTAAGCAGGCTTGCAAACTGAGGCAGGTTTAATGCCCTATATATTCTCTATAAATTCTATATATTATTATACAGCAGACTGAAAGGAATGATGCACTTGGAAGTAGCAGTGGTTCATCACTACCATGGAAATACGACCAACAGAAACATTTACACAAGGTTTATGCATTTGCTGGCTTTTGGATTAAAACTATGCATTTTATATTCCACTTTTTAAAAGTGTATTTATATATTAGGAAAGCTTGCCTAGATGGTGCTGTACATGTTATTTGGTTCATAACAAGAGGTTGAACATAAAGGTTGAATCAAACATGCAGTTAAACTTATGGTCACAGTTCCAAAAGAAATGCAATCAAATTTATATATTGTGCATAGAAATTATTGTCCAATCCTAACTGTAAGATTTTGACATTAAATTAGTAAATTAGTTTTAAAAAAGCTATTTTTATTTATGTTTCCTGTTCTTAAATATACTCTGAGCAGAAAAATAAATTGTGTTGCATAACAATAAATACTAGATAGCTCAGTTTTACAATAAGGACACACTATAATTACCAAAGTTAATTGCTCTGTAAAAATACTAATGTCTGGATAGCTCACTAAACTGCAAAAGTTGTGAAAAGGAAGTGAGCAGAATAAATAGAACCAACTTAATCTTCCCCTCTAACTTCATGGAACTAATTTTATGCTTATTTACTATGATTGTTTTTAATATATTTTATATACACAAGTACTCTCCTGTTTCTTAAATGAGAAATGCCTTAAGGTGCCAAATTATTATTCTTAACGTGCATGTGCCATTTTCCCCGAAGGGTAGGGAGTGGCTCTGCAAAGAGATTGAACTAGTCACGTTTTGTGGTTAATGGACCTGCCTTTGCAATCATTTTCTGCAAATTTCTCATTAATGAACAGTGCTCCATGCACAATAGCAGCATGATGCCCAAATCTATGTCCCAAAAATGTGCATGCAAGCACATGGAAACCGCAGTGGCTCCTCAAATGTGCTTCTATCTTTTGTGCATGTTTTCTCTTATGAAACTGCTGAAGCATCCCCAGAAAACAACATAAAAGGCAAGATAAGATGTTCCTCTTGGACTATATGCTCTTCGGAGAAGAAACTGTGCTTTTCCTGTGTGTTAGAAAAGCAATTTGCTCACCGGCAGCAACATCTACTAAATAAGTAAATGGATATGATAAATAATGTACTGGACCCATTTGTGAATATTGAGCTATTCATGTGCATAAATATTTTGAATATAGGGTCCCAGTTACCAGCCTTATCCAATTACCTTCCTTTTTAACAATACTTTAATTATGCCTGTACCTCTAATATAAATTCTTATGGGATGTGCACAGCCTGTTTATGTATCTTTTTCCCTCTCCTTACTCCTTCCTCAGACCTAGAGTCATTCTGTAAGTAACTTTATCAACCCAAATACTCTCAGTAGGCTCAGCTTCAGCCAGGTGTGAGTCTTGTCTGTTCTGACCAAAAAGTGAAGAGTTTATGACTTACGGTACATTTACGGTGTGGTGAAGGATGTGGTGAATTGCAATTCAAATATTACATCTATGCTTTAACTATTTAAAATGGAAGCTTTGCTTTGTCTCCTCTGCCAAAATATATAAAAGAAAAAGTTAAATGACCTTGTTTCAAAACCCTCTTGGAGGTTATTGTGTTAAGGCCAAAAGGTCAGAAGCCACTCCCCTGCCTGTGACACACACCCCAAGATAGATGCTTCAGAATGCAAATGCTCAGAGCTGGGTATAAACCCATGTCAGGCACACCCCAGATGGTTAAGCCTCCTTTTCTTATAGTATTTTTGTATTTTTTTTATGTTTTCTTACAGTACATATTGTATTTCCACTAAATTTGTCACTTGCTAAAATAAAATTATTGCTAAAAGATAAACTTGATGTTCAATAAGAGACACAAGCCTGTCTAAAAACTGTCTTGCTTTCTCGGAGCATGAAGATGCTACTCTTGTGTTTGCAGTGGAATGTTACAGGTAGTTGTTGACAGTGTGCATTTCACCTGCTGAGCACAGCATGAGAATGGAATGAGAATGGGAGCAGGGGAAGTGCTGTTCCTCATAGCCATGTTATCAATCAGAGTACCTTTGACTAATTTTCCCTCTCAGCTAATGCAGCAAGGGGGCTGCAGCATGACAGAGGGCAAGGGTTGGCCGTGTTTTCAGGATAGCTGAAGAGCTGAGCTGCAACACCAGGAATGTTAAGGTATCAGTGTGTGACAGATCCTGACCATGGGATGCTCTTGCTCCTGTGCAGGAGAGGACAGGGTGCAGTGCAGGGCTTTGAAGCCAATACCACTGGACTCTAAAGGCTGCTATGCTCTACAGTTAAGTGGAAGTAGATCAGTAAGTGATAATAAATGTCTTGTTGGAACTCTTCTATTTAAAATTGTTCTGGATGGGAATTTTCAAATTTGATTTGGTCAGATTGTGCTGGATACAGTTAGTGGCTGAAGTGGACACAGATACAGACAATGATAGCCTGTCCCAGGAATGGCTGCAATAGTCTCCTGGATCCATGCCAGGCTGGGGTACCTGGGAAGAGGCATGTGTCCACCCTTCAGCCTCTCACCACCGTGGCACCTCCATGCTCACCACAGCTCCCACCTTCCTCCTCTCCAAGTCACAAAACAGGACTCATCTCATCAAGGCCAAGCTTCCCAACCCATCCCGCTTTCTTCCTGCTCCTACATGCTCAGCTGGAAATCCCCAGTGCTCCAAGCAGAGAAAGTCAGTGAGCTACTGATAAACATGTATTGCTTGGAAAGCTGTTTAGGTCCTGGCCTTCTACACAAAAATACAGTTTGGAAGACTTTGGTGGAAACACAAAGATTAACATTATAATTAAATTACTATTAATACTGCTTAAACAAAATTTAACAGCTATATATCAAAATGTAAAATTCTACAACACAGTGGTTCAGTTACTATATTAAATATACAAAGTAATATATTCAACCACTTTACTTACAGGTGAATTAAAGATTTCAGTCCTCTGAAAGTATTTCTTGAAATTGACTTAATGTTGTTGTTCTCTATGAACCTGTAACGGGTCGTAAAGTCATTCTGGTCAAAGCAATGCCTGGAACTTGGAAGCCCACCCACTCTATTCAATAATGCCAGGAAATATACTTTTGGCCACTCACAAATATTCTAGATGAGGAAGGCCCATGAAAGCATCATCACTAATAACATCAAAAGTGTTAGAAGTAAACAACCTGTGTAAAGAGATGCAAAACAAAAGACCATTAGGTTATTAGCATCATTACATAATGGTTCAGCAAGCCATGGTAGGCCAAATTTCCATGGCCTGGTTTCATGGTTCTGTCTGTGAAAGCACTACAGGATTGTAAGGTTCATGTATTGCACCACAGTATGGTACAAAGGGAAGGACCCAACAACTCATTGCTTTGCCTTCTGGAGCCATCTGATAAAATTCCATTGACTTCCGTGGGGTGTAAATGTGGGTTTATCATGTCAGTAAAACAATGGAATTGCACAAGCACCACTGGAGACATACTTGGATTACGATGAAATGTTCAAGTACTACAGTGGTCTAAATTGTCTTGAAGAACACTTACTTTTGATGACAACACAGGGAAAGTATCCAGCTGGTTAGCCAGACATCAGGTTGAATTTGTACCACTGACAGGCAGGAAAATCCCCTATCTTAGAGCTAAACTTGTGAGCATATTTGACTCGAGGGTACTGAGGAGTTATTGAGAAAAAAATGGAAAATCTCTTAATTTAGACAGTGTTCAAATCAGAACTATTTTTAAGACCACATGATACCTGCTGGGGATAGCTCTTAGTGTGTGCATGCATTTTTCATCCATCTAGCATTAAAAATACCAACAACACAGTTAATTTTATGTAATTCTGTAAGCACTAAAAGTGGACTAGCATTGATTTTTCCAGCTCTGTTTATGCTTATCAGCTATGTTTGCATTTGTCCATTTTAATTCAGCTCTGGACTGCCACACCCTTAATATGCTGAGGCTTTGTAAATTATGATGAACTTTACTTCACCCCAATGGAATACTACATGCTCATCTATATTTTATTCAGTTGGATCTGATGGATAAATAGATTTACACTATGATATCCTCATGCATTCAGGTATGCAAGATTTCCAAGTATGAATTAATATACTTAATGAGTTAATCTCTTACTTTGAAGTTTTCATTAAGAATAAATTGTATTTGATTTATTTTCTCACTTGGCTATTGCAGACTATGCTTTTTCCACTTCAAAATGTTCCTTTATATGTATGAAAAATATAAGCAGGAAGTTCTTCCTTTTTGATAGAAACAATAAATACTTCTCTTTCTTAGAGAATATTTTTGTAACAACATTGAACCAGAAGACCAATTTAGTAAATCTGCTGCCTGCAACTAGTTCTATTTTTCTGATGGTATTTCACTGGATATTTTTTCCTTTTCTTCACTCTACTCTCCTTGTCATTTAAACAGGGTGGTATCTCTTTAAATAGTATAGCTATTTTAGAGACTGACAGTCTTTTGGCACAAGTCTTATACTTCGTGAGCTCATTGGCCTCCCATCTCGTACCTCTCCTCAATGGCTTTATCATGCATATTTGATGTACAAAGTAGCTTTTCTCCCACTTTTCTGACCTCAAACACCAGATTTGCTTGATCTGTGACCCACTAGCTAGCTACTTCTGAGGACAGCAGCTGAAGATAGTGACTGTAGCTAGGGACTGTATTGCTTAGCAGGAACTGTACACTGCTAGCTGGTATGGATCTTAGTCCCCTGGTTACCTCCCTTCTTTCCATGGGCTTTCACGGTATCAGTTTATAAGGGCACCCTCAGCATGTTGCAGATACACAGAGTACTGGAGATGAGAGCTCTACATTTAAGGAACACTCCTGCTGGCACTTCACCATAGCTATGTAGGTCCTTTGTATTTTTGTTGTCACATGAAGAGCAAAGAGCATATCATCCATACTATTCAAGAAGAGAAGGTCTCCTGGCCTGGGACTTAGGGTGGAGTTTAACATGAGACCATGATTTTTCCAGAGACCACTGCCACTACTACAGTAAGACAGTAGAAAACAATAGTAGCAGCGGATATATTCCACACTCAGAAATGTGTGGCTGGCATACTGGAGAGACTAAGTTACATTTGGACTTCAAAAACATAATGCTGAAGACTATTACATAGAAATACATATAAACTGCTAAATCTTGCTATTGGCTAAATTAAACCTATCAATAAAACTATAACTCTGCACAGCTAAAACTTAGTGTCATTTTTAATGAACCTGAGTTTTCAATATTCTTATTTCCTGTACTATCTTCTGTCAAAGGTAGGCATTCTCCCTTCCCACATGCAGACTGATACAATCCTGCGCACAGATACAATCCTGCACCTTATGGTCTGTGTTTAAGGAGTCCTTTGCCTTCAATCAGCAGCCTGACTTTCCAAAGATGGCAAGTGGCTCAGCTACCATGTTAGAAATATATATGGAAAAGTAGTCAGCAGTATTTTCAGAACTGCTAGGTAGCAGGAGTAAGTAATCTGTAAATTGTCTGCACCATTTTAACAGATCTCTCATCGAAACCCATAATGGAACAAAACCTGCTTTTTGGTTTTGTTGGAGGTGGGAGCTTTTGTTGCAGCATTGATTAACAGCAGCTTAGAAAATGTGTTTCAGTGAAGTATACAGCACATCGTGCAAATTATTATCATTACTAAAATGCCAAAAGCCATCACCAGAGATAAGACCACACTGTGCTGGGCACAGCAATAACTCAAAATAAAAATACCGTGTCTCTCCTACTCCACCCTACCCAATTCTGCCTCCCCTGGCAGTGAGACTGCTAAGTGTAGGTGGCATATCGTAGCCAAGAGAGATGATGTCCTACTCACTCTCTTCAGATACAAGCTCCACCAAGGCTGCTATTTCTTTTTTCATTCCCTTTGAAAGGCCCATTATAGGAATTATGTGAAATGTGTCCCTTTTGTGATCTGTGACCACCTGGGAAAAGCTTCTCAGGAATAAAGCAAGATGAAAAAGCATTTAGGTTTCCATAGTAACTGCATTTACCTATTTACCCTGTATCCAAAATTGTACAGTATGTCTGCACCTCCTTATCAGCTCCACTTGAGGTAGCAGAGTACAGCTAGGGTCAGGGCTTCAGCTATCAGTGCACCAGCAGTTTAATCTAACAGCCGTAGGGCTCCAATACATCAACATTACACCTCTGACCACATCTAGAGTGCAGGGGCAGTCAGTCTGGGACAGACATCCAATTTTGATTTTGATCACATCAGGGAGTCTGTCTTGCTGGGTTTCTGAGACAAATCCGGGTGTGTGTGAGGCTGGCAGCACATCCACTATAAACAGTTCAGGTTACACCCCCCTACCTCCGTATAGCTCGCAATTACATAATCATATACCCACATTTCTAGGAAAGCCTGTAAATATCCTATATAGAAATGCATCTAATATTTAAACATCTCAAATTATTCTCTTCCTCATTTCAGTATTGCATTTTGAAATAACTCCTTACATTTTTAAATTGAAAGAAAATCTTAATTATTTTTATGTTTTGTTGGGGTTTTTTTTCTTTTTTTCCAAAGAATGTGAAATAACAAATAGAGTCAAATCCAGGGGCTAGGGAGGCAAAAATCCCACCAAAGGGATTAAACTTCCACAGAAGTCAATGGCAATTTTATATGGAAAAGGACTTCAGGACCTGTCCCACTGCAATGAAGGGCCTGATCTGAGTGGTTCTGAGCTCACAGTCGACAGGAGTTGCAAATGGGCAGCTTTATATTGGGATCAGACTCCAGGACTGCAGAAAAGAAACATGAATAGTTGTTGCAATGCTCAAGTCCTACTGTAAAGTTAATTAAAGTATAATGAAGATAGCATATGTTCTGCCACCAAAAGCCTCAGCATGTTATCATTCAAAGTAGCACTGACAACAGATAGCCTTGCAAAACATGAAGTAGATACACTTTGAAAAAATTAAACATGCACTATCTTTTGAATTGCTAAAAAGTCTGTATTTTTGTCATTTAATGAATCTTTCCCTGCTGTTTCTTATAAAATTAATACTGAGACACTTTCTAAAATATTTATGGATACATATACATTTAATAACAAAAATTGTATCATATAAATATTTCTCACAGAAGCTGCAGAGATGGTGTGAGCAAAAAACTCCCTTCTGGGATTTTAGTAAAAGCAGATCTCACAAAGGATCTGGAAAGAAGAAAAAAACAACCTTATATTAATGTAGTCTCATACATCCATGGCAATAATACTGATCTGGTCATCACAGAGAAATTTATTTATATAAGCAAAAAATTTTTAAAGAACAACAAAAAATGAATGTTACAGGTTTCATGTAGTATAGAAGAAGGAATAAAATGGGATGTGTGCACATACACAGACAGACAGACAAATGAAAGAGATGTAAAAATCAGGATTCAAGGATGCAGCACAATTTTAACACATTAGCTGATGATTCTGAATGCTGGAGGTACTCCCTGCAGCAAGCATTCTTCCGTATGCACTGAAAATACCACACATCCTAGTTCATTTTAAATCATAAATTAAATAACCAAATGCTTACAGCCCTTACAGTGAGATAACATCAGGCGGAACGCTGCGAGGAATAGATCTGGCATTTTCACATAAAGCATTATCTTTGGTACAAGTACACGAGGCAGGACATTTTGGCTTCACTGGTTTCTTCCCTTCAGTCAGCAAAAGCACAGATAAAAGGCATAAGAAATAAGCAATTCTTCTAAAGGGTCTGCTGGCATTTCCCATTCTTTTGATCCGCTCTCGTTCCAGCCAGTTGAAAGAATATCCCAAAACATGAACAGGGTTCTTTATTCAGCCATTGGATGTCTTTCTATAAGTCCAGGTCAATATTTGTCTCTGCTTTCCCAACCCTTTTCTTTCTCTTTCACTCTGTTTTTGTAGACAGAAACCTGCAGCTGATCTGTATGTTTCCTCTCACTCAGGCAACGTACTGCTCAGAGAAGAGACTTGCGAGGTGCTGTAAGATGGGGAAAATCCAACCAGCTGAAGGGGGAAAAAAAAAAAAAAAAAAAAAAAAAAAAAGACTTGCATCACCACAAAAACACCGAGCACAACACAGCATTAGATTGCAAAGTGATGTAACTGAGAAATACACTGCTTTCTGTTTTCACAGGGAGGCCCTTTCCCTGTTACCAAAAATAGTACAGCATTATGTTTTGCTGGTGGGTGGGTGAGTGGGTGTGGGGTGGAGTGAATGTATGTGGGGGGAGAAATCAGTCATCTCTTACTGGATCCCTACAACCTCGTGAACCTTTGAGAATTATGCTTCACATATTGCAAGCAGCAGAACTAACAGCAGTATCCACAGGAAAATGAAATCGAGTGAAACCATCAAAAGCAGTGCTGCAAAAGCTGTTAGATCAATTTTTATCCTTAGACTTATTGCACATATTTGTACAACTGGAAAACAAACTGCCACACATGGAAAATATTACAATGTATGAGAGAATGCCTACAACTAAACAAAATATTTTCTCATGAAAAATAGACCTCAACTGCCTTTTTATTTTTTTTTTATTTTTTTTTTTTTTTTTAAGAAAATGCACCATTCTCATTTGTTAGATGTTTTATGAGCTGGTTAAATAAAGTGGATCAAGTGCTTGGACACTGGTTTTATCATTTTAGATGGAAAAAATAAAACTGTTATTTAAACATCATCTATCGTAAACCTATAGTTAAGAATGGACCTTTGAAAAGTGACAGGATAGTGACAGATCTCAATGGTAATAATGAACCTTTACAATACTGCCTGGAGGCTGCAATTCAAATTAGTGCTAGGTGCAGTAGGAATACTCTATGAGACACAGGCCTCAGCCCAAAGACTTTACAGTAAACTACATTAAATATTTTATAGGGGAATTAAGAGGTACCTAAGTGTTATTACATAAGGAATGGTAAGACAAATGAATGCCAAATAGCTGGAAAGCCATATGGCGTGATTTTTTTTTTTTTACTGATACGAGATCTATTACAGAATCATAGAATCATAGAATGTTAGGGATTGGAAGTGACCTCTGGAGAGCACTGAGTCCAACCCCTCTGAGAGAGCAGGATCACCCAGGGCAGGCCACACAGGAACACATCCAGGTGGGTTTTGAAAATCTCTAGAGAAGGAGACTCCACAACCTCTCTGGGCAGCCTGTTCCAATGCCCTGTTACTCTCGCAATAAAGAGGTTTTTCTTCATGTTGAGGTGGAACTTCCTGTGTTCCAGTCTGTTAGCTCTAGTCCTATCACAGGGCACCACTGACAAGAGACTGGCCCCTTCTACTTGACACCCACCCTTCAGATATTTGTAACCATTAATAAGATCCCCTCTCAGTCTTCTCTTCTCCAGGCTAAACAGCCCCAGGTCTCTCAGCCTTTCCTCATAAGAGAGATGTTCCAGTCCCTTATGAAGAGTTAATATTAGAAGAGTTTTGCAAACTATAATAGGTCTTGACACTTCCCCATCAGACTGGCAGCACTGCTTACATTACACAGATCACAAAGCCTATCAACAGGGTGGTACAGAAGTTTAATACAGCATTCTCACTACTGTCTCCTTCACGTAGGTGCTACCTCATCACCAGGAGATACCTAGTCTCCTGATGCAATCTCTCTTGACTTCTGGTTACTCCTCTTCTGAGTCCACATGGCCATCTGGCTCTGGCCCATTGCTCCTGTTCTACTGGCCATGAAGTCTCAAGACCAACAACAGGCCATGTCTGTCTTTCTCAGAAACAACACCAGCAAGGCCCTAGCACATATCCAGACATGGGTGCCCACCAAGAATCTCATATGCTTTGGATGGAAGATGGCAAAGGGGAACAACAGCCTGCAAAACTGTAAGAAACTCAGTATATGGATACTAGGCAGGACCCCGATGTTCCTGAATCCTTACCTGGGTAGTGGCTTAGGTTTGTCTCCCTGGGTTGAGAGGGACACCCACAGAGCTCACACCCGATGATGGGACTGTATCCTCTGAGTGACTGAGGATGGCCAGATCCATCCAGAAAGTTTTCAGAGGCAGAGGGCCAGCTCTCAAGACCCTGCTGGGAGAAGACTATGGTGCCTCTCACCACCAAGCACCCAAGCCTGTGGAAAAGCGCAGCTCACACTTTCTTAACTCCTTATCTCTCTGTGGTGTGTTTTTTAAAGCTCTGTATTAATTTAGGTGAGAGCCCATATTTTTGCTCTTAAGAAATTCTTCCCTGTCAGCAGTCTCTCCTGAAGCAGGATTGGCTTCAACAAGGAGTGACACAGAGCTGCTTTACTTCTGAGCCCTTCCACCTTCCGTAAGGAAATGGTACAGAATTACAGTCACCAAAACACTGAAATCGTTATAAAGAAAATGTCGATGCCTTCCCCTGGGTATAAAGGTTACTTCTTGCTCTGGAAGCAGTCTAATTGTATGACTGAGAAGGGAGCTGGATTTGTGGGACTTGACAAAGTAGCTTATGCCATCTTCTCCCCTCTGAGATGTCCAAAGGCACAGACTTTGGTGAGGTGAGAACAGAAAATTCTCTTAACTTTTTTTCTGAAAGAGAAGAGGCCTGTTGTTGTTTATTTATTCCTGGCAAAGATGCCCATTGCCATGGCAATATTTTGCCACTGATGGTGAAACCTCGTGTTTCTTTTCCTTCAGCTCATTCATTGAAATCCACCATCAATTACTTAGGCATTTCTTTTTAGTTAATACTCCAACCACATTGTGAACCTCCTGAAAACTTTGCAGTGTAGCACTTTTTCAGTAACAAAAGCACATTTTGTTGCAGAGCAGTAACCTGACTCCAGTTCTGCCTGTCCAAAGGACCGCCTGGAAGTTAGTTTTCTATTCCAAAATAGACGCCAAAACAACAGCTTTTTCCAAAATTGCAAATATTGTGAATATTTAGAACAGTTCTGAGAGGCATAAATCACATTTTCCAGGGTCCTTCTGTGCCAAGCTCAGCATCCAATTTCTTGACATGTAGTAGTATTTTAAAAACAAATTTGTTCATGGATTTTCAGTGGCATAGCTGCTCTCCAGCCACTACAACATTTGGCTCACCCTTTACCCATGCCATCAATGTTTCTTTGCTGTCTGACAGAGCAGGCAATGGCCTGCTGTGCCCACTTCCCAGCGCCTGCCTCCAAGTCCTTGCTAGCTTGTTTTCACTGCTGCTTCAGGTACTGAATGGGCACAATACGATTCAAATCTGTTTATTTTCCTTCCAGCAAGGTTCCAGCAGGGAGGATGAGGGAGTTGTGGCTTGCATTACTGTGTCTGCTTCCCGCCATTTGACGTTTTGGCTGAAAAATCTTCACCTTGCCGTGCAACGGGTGTGCTCGCCGGCAGACATATTCCAGCGTGGGCAAGGATACCCTGCGCTCCTGGCTGCCGCTGCTCGCTCCGTATCGGTACCGAGCAGGCCACCAGGTCCCGACGAGGCCCTCGGCGAGACCCGCCCCCACCCCCCGACGGCTGCCGGGCCGCCTGGGCCGGGGCTGCGCCCCCCGCCCCGTATCCCAGCAACCACCTCCGCCGCGCGCTGCTGGCCCGTTGCTCGCTCGGCGCGCGCTCCCGGCCGTCAACGCCGGTCGGAGGAGAGGCTCCCGAAGGCCGGAGGGCGCGAAGGGGGGGCGGGAAGCGCCCTGTGTCGTGTCCCCCTTCCCCGCCCTTCGCGTGTTTCTGCTTTCTCTGCAGCAGCGGGGAATCACCCGCCGCTGCCACACGCAGAGCAGGCTTCCGTGTTTCCTGTGCTTAGTTCTGACCAGAGTTAAGCGAGTCAGCAACTGATTATTTCCCACGGAGTCACACTCTATATGGTAAGAATCAAACAGCTTCTTTCTTCCAGCGTACCCAAACTGTACCATCTAATATACAAGCTTGGTGCAAATACGTGGCTGTCACAATTAAAAATCCTTTTGCTAGCTGTCACTGGAGGTATTCACCACCTACCATTACTCGTGTCCTCTGGTCAGACTTAGCACAACTTCTGTGGCTTGGTTTCTAGAGCAAACATGTGCAATTATGATTATTAATATTTACTAAAAGTACATTTTTAGCAAGTATTATTGAATACTTGTTTAAAATGTGAATACTTCTTTGAGTAGACCTGTTTTCTAAAATTATTTGAGCACAGCAAACACAAATGGCCAGAACACAGTGCCAAAAAATATTTTTAAAAGTATTTAATACTTTTTTAAGCATTAACTCTGCTCCACTGACTACATTTGTATATCTGCATTAGCCCAATGTCTTCATTACTGATATGCGACAAAATTTTAATAAGCTTCCTGTGGCTCCATGCTCACTGCACTTCCCTTTGCAGATACATATTCTGTTACAGTTAGCCCTCATTTCATCCTGCTTTTAGAAAATTGTGTTGCTGTGTCTACACTCAGGATGAGCTGCCTGCACACTTATGGGGCCTAATCCAAAATCCACTGATAGTGATGGCCAGACTTCAGTGAACTTTACTGACACCACACATGCAACAGTCCGAATCACACCCCAACGTTCATGAGTCTCCTAAAGAGCAAAACAGTCATTGCTATGTTACCACTGCGTTTGGAGCAGAAGTATTTTGAGATCAAAGACTTCTACAAACATCCCGTGAGTCTCAGTCTTTGTAATCTCAGTGCCACTCTTTCAACAAATTCTGCAGCAAACAGCAAATTTAAGGCAGCTGAGACTGAAGCCGTACTTTCAAGAAACAAAACTCAGTTTTTTGAATTCTAAATGGTTCTGAAAACACTGTGCTTCCTGGAGGATCTGGCACCAAGTGCCATTGCTGGGAAGAGGCCTTCTGCAGGTTAGGCATAATAAAACTTGAGATGCCTTCACAACAGCTCATAGCACAGACTAGCTTGGGACTGATCACAGAGCTGCCCAGAACTTCATATTTGGAAAGTTCTTCTGACTGTGCCCTGTCCTGTCTATACAGGTTCGTATTAAGGATATCCTTCTTTATTACACCACAAGAGTTCCATTAAAAAAGGAGAACAACTAGGCCAGACCCTGTGTCAGAAAGCTGACAAAATAGCTACTTAATGGCTGCCAACTTTAGAGGAAAGAAAAACTCAGAGGGTGGTCTCCTTTCCCCTGCAAAAAGTAGTCAGTTCAGAGTTCACCATGCAGTTAGTAGTGGTCACCTCTGAAGTCAGGTCTCAGCTCTCATGGCCAAAATTGTATGGTGATGCAGAACACTTACACCATATTCTGGTGAGCATGCAGGTGGCTCTAGGACTTTCCACTGGCTTAGGTACGCCAGAATTTGACCAATGACAAAAAGTATGTGAGGAGAGATGTACTGTTTCCTGAGCTGTCATTCTTTAAGAAAAATAGATGAGCAATGTATTTCATCCAAAGAGGAGCTAGGCAAAATTAATCTGTGTTTAGGTTTTATTTTGTTAAAACCAAGGACTGCCAACATCTTTATCATTCTTGATGCTTTCAATTCAGTTTTTTAAATAGTAGAGAACATTACAAATTAGCTCACAAGACACTTTAAAGCTATAGGATTTCTACCCCTTCTGATTTTTGAAAGGGTCTCTCAGGCTCGGAGGGACCTAAGGAGGACACCTCATCCAACCTGATGGGTAACCAAAAGGGATAAAGGCTAAGAAGCTAGATATGAATTATCCAATATGTACTATGTTTTGATATCACATGACTTGTAAACCAGTATCTTTGAAGAGCCAATATTAACGATACTGCTGATGTTGTGTGCTTATATATGCTGCAGGATGCCTGTTCCTGCTCCTCTGACCCTCTTCCAAAGCAAGCAAGGGCCACAGCTCAGTAGCTCTACCTTGTGTATGTTAAGAAAAAAAATGGAATAAACTATCAAACAGAAAAACCCATTAACTATCCTTCAGGTCAGACACAGACATAACTTCAGCTACTGAATTGACCCTTCACTATAAGAAATACCCCACAAATTGTACTGATCTTCTTATGTATTGACCCCTTGTTTCCTTTGGGGTCATCTATTCCTGCTCCTCCAAATGAGATCAGATGTCTGTATAAATCCCAGAGCTAGGATTCCTAAACTCTTCCCTAGCTCCTGCATTCTGTTTTCCAGCAGAGTGGGGCCAGTTGCTTTCTCAGTTTTTCAGATGGGTCATAAGCTCTATAACAAAGCACTATGCTTTGCAGCATACAGTCCAGTAGCATGAAGTTAACTGCTCTCTTGAATATTATCCACTTTTTTCCAGTCCTAAACAAATAACTCTTGCTTTGTTTCTATTGTCTGTGTTTTGCGATGAAAATGCTGACAATGGATATTTAGAGTTGAGGGGTGGGTGGGGATGAAAAAGGGCATGCATACAAGCTCGAGAGCAAAAGAGAGCCCAGTTCAAAGATGGGTGAAGTTCTGCTACTTCATGGTTCACAACAGGAAGTGAAACCAACACCTAACATAGAAGGAACTATTACAAAAGGAAACAGTAAGAAAGAACACCAGGTCTTCAGCTGCAGAAATCTGCACTTTCTCAATCTTTCAAGAAAACTTCCCATAAAGTTTGCTTGTAGTTAAATTTACTGTGGAAAAATCAACATCTCACATGTCCAAGGTTGGAAATCAGGACACTTTTCAGCCAGACAACATGCTCATCCACTTCAGTAGAACGGATATCAGACTCACCACCTAGCATGCATCCTACCGTAAGATTAAAGTGCCCTCTATAGGAGCAGGAAAAGCTGTGTTCAAATATGCAAGTTACTTTTTTTTGTCTTTTTTTTTTCCCTACATAGGCCAATCAGACATTAAAAGCATAATATTACTGAGAGAAGCTATGCTTAATTTGTAAATAGAAATGGTCTTATGACTTCTGAAGAAACTGGTGTGGTGATACCAAGAAAGAAGTTCTGTGCAACTCTTTCCTTACTGGGATGGTTTCTCTTCTTCCCCACTCTTTCACAGGATCTTGGTCCTGCCCTCTTCAACAGCTCACTACCAGTGTTTCTGGATCTAATGCTATTCTCTAAACTGGAATAAATAAATGATCTGGTAAAAGAACAAAAAATAAATTAAACCCTAAACAATCCCAAATCCTTCCAAAACAAACCAAGAATTGTTAGAGCCAGAACAAGCAGCTGAGGACATGAGCAGGCAAGGAACATTGGTTTTGCTGTTCAAGAAAATGTACAGAGAGCCATCTGAGGGGCAGTTTCATGTTACAAACGCTTACAAACATTTATATGATCCATAGGACAGAACTAGTGGCAAAATACCTCAGTTTGGACCAACAGGACAAAATATGAGCCTCATAAAATTCCCCACTATTTAGCTAGCATTGTTTAACAGTTATCTCTAACTGGAGGACAGACCCTCAAAATGTCTGACACTCAACAAACTGACACTCGATAATTGTGATCTCCACTCTGCCATCCCCTTTATTAATTTAGTAGTGGTTCATAGAAGGTATGCTCCCTGCCTACAGTAAAAATACAGAGGGATAGAAAATCCAGTGTAGTTAGAACCCTGTATCCGAAACAAAATGTCCTAGATTTTCTAGCATGAGCAAGTGCTTTCTACACACCCAGAACAACATACCACTGTCACTGTAGCTAAATGCCATTTAATTGGCAGCTAGAAAAGTCTATAATACATTTCTTCATGGAAAAATGTTTGAGCTTTTCCAGTTTGCCAAGATACTAATTAAAAACAGACTGCATGTTATAAAATCCTTTTCTTGACCTGTGCTATCTTACATTGCCCTTCTGTACTTTTTCATGGCACTGGCTCCCTGCAGAATTATTCTATCTTTATAGACTTGTACTTAACTCTCCTTGTCATTTTGTGGACAGAAAAAAAGTAACTCAATGTTACTTATTTAAATATACATAGGAAATTTACGTGTTACATGGCAGACAACAGGCTTTTGAGGAGAGAATCTTTACTCGTTAAAACCAGAAGGTTTCTGCATCCTGAATAATTCACAATGAAAGAAATCTTCGCGTGACTGAAGTCGCTGAAATAGTTCAAGTAAAAGCCTTGCTGGAGTGCCACTGACATGAATTGCACAATGAGAAGGACGTGCCTCATCAAACACGTATTATAGTGTCAGCATTGCTAATCAAAATGCTTTACAAAGCAGGGATTTGGATCAGCGCTGAAACATTTTAAGGGGCTGTTGGGCATAGCTCCACAAGTGTATTTTACTGATGTTTTTATTGTTCTTAGCAATTCAAGTGATTTGGAAAAATACCTTATTTCAGTAAGAGTTAATCCCTTTTACCTTAAGCAAATACTAGATCTGACAACCCCACCCTATGGTGGGCACACCACCACTGCACAAGTCAAGCACAGATTCTCCATCAAATAAGATACCTCAGCAAGCTGAACTCCCTGGTCCCTTTTCCTTATGAACCACATCCCTCTGCAGAGGAGACTTTGGGAGGAAGAAGTTCATCACATCTGTTTGCTCATATGCCAATGTGCTCTTTACTCAGCACAGTTTTAAGAAAGAATTTGCTCTTTTGGCTGTTGTTTCTCTCCCTCTGCAGTGGGAGAACAAAACCAACACAACATCGTTGTATAAGAACTGGCTGTAGTTTTAAATGTAATTTTCATAGCAACAGAGAGCTACGTTTCAGTTATGACTGCTCAGAAACTATAGGATGTTCCCTACCTTAAGTATGATAACATTCACATTTTGAGCTTACAATCCTTCCTACTTTTCTAAGACAACAATCAAAATTCCATACAGCTGACTTTCTTTTAGACACCAATCACTTTTAGGCATCTGAAAGTTTCCACTGTTGCTGCCCTTGTGATTTAGGCAGAGTCATTAAAACTGGAGGGCCTAATTCCCAGCCTCAGTATAATACATCAGTAAGAAGTAATAAGCTCTTTCATGAAGCAATACAGCTCCCCAGCTACATAAATGGCACACAGTACAGATTAAACAAAGGCACATGTGGCTTTTTTCCTAAGCATTTTCTGAGCAAATAGACAAATATAAAAGAAAAAAAAATGACAAAAATAGGGAACTCCGACAGCAGTAGAGACATCACAGAAACTGAGATCTTGGACCCAAAGCATTGGAAAGAGGGACCCAAGAAACATCCCTAGATAACTTCTTTGAACAAGTATTGGCTGGAAAGAGCTTGGAGCTGCAAACAGTCTCCTGCTGTTCAATTTGATGTTCTCTCAGGCAAATGAATGCTATACATTTTTGCAAAGACTAAATCAAAGATACCTGATTCCATTAACAATTTATTTTCCTAAACAGAACAATCAGAAATAATGACTTTTTAGATAACTGCTTAGGTTAGGAATAGTAATAATGCTCTATTCATGTTTCTGACACCTCTGCCTCCCCTTTGGGAGGCAGATCTCCCTTCATATACACATTAAATACATTAAGATCTCTCTCTCAAGAGCTATATATAGCTTCTATTCAACAGCAAGCACCACATCCACTTATCCATCCTTTTCATGCTTTACCTGCTGTTTTCAAGGCTGCCCTGATGCTAAAAATAGCTTCACATATTTGAGAAGGGTTGCTATAGATGCAGAATGGGTGATGTTAGGAAGACAGCTAAATCCGTCTTTGCAGAGGACATGGAGAATCCATGTGGACATGGCTGAAGGGGAACTGTATCATTATCTGTGACCTGGGCTGCAGTGCCCTTTCATAGACTCTCGGGCTCCAAGGTTGGGATATTTGTGTTGTTCGAAGACTGCACTGACCTGCAAATCAATACAGATCATGGATGTCATCACGAGTTCAAGGCTTTGTTCTTCATACTGTAGTGTTAGATCACAGTACAACAGTACTTTCATATTAATAGCACATTACCTTCTTTTTAACTGGGAAAATTTAATATTCTGTTGTATGAGCATATTTTTCTGCAGGCCTTGACATCTCCAAGTAATAAAATACCAAAATGCTTTGTTAGTTTTTCTTACTACAGGATTGAAAGGATGACAATTCATCATCTATTTGATTACTTTCAAGACAGCAATGAAACAACATAAAAAAATTGTACTACATACTGTTGTTTTGAACTTCTGGCAGTGCATCCTCTGACAATGCTGACCAAGCTAATGTTAATTTTGGAAGTTACCTTCTTGTCTACAATTTAATGGATAGTGCGGTTGAAAAACTGCTTATACATAACTTTCCAACTCATATACTGCATAAACAGTGAAGTATGCTATAGCTAAGTGTCATTTGATTGCTAAGGTTATAAAACATACATTTTCAAAATTTGTCTGACAAAAATTTTGGAATCATAGGAAAGATTTTATTTTGTCAAACCTGAACATGTAGCAGTTTTGAGGACTGTCTCTAGAATACAGTTATGTTCATACTCTGCAATTAAAAACATGTTGAAATATTTTCCAGCTCTTAGAAATCACTTGTCTACCTTAGAAGAGTATCACAGGAGATGCACCTAAAGGTTGCATCTTTTCAAAACAGTGATCAGATTAATGGAGATATAGGCAAATGCCTGAATAAGACTTTTCTTTCATAAAGGAGTAATATCCTTCAAATGGTAACAATCAGATCCCGAATTTGAAGGCAAGATATGTGAGTTGAAGGGCAAGTTGCAAAAAACAGTGGATGCCAAGATATCAGTCATTAAAGTAACTCCATTAAAGTAAAATAGAATCATGGGAGTTTTATTCCATAGTATACATTAACTCCCAAACATGTAATAAACCAGGATAATTTCTGGATACAGAATACTTACTCAGCTACGTTAACATTCTGAAAAACTACGTGATTTTAGAAAATTACAATAAAAAGTTGAAGCTTGACAAAAATTGTATGAGAAAGATTATGCTCCAGGAATTCCATATTAAGAACTGAAGTTAATGTTTCATCTCCAAATAAGAATTTTCCTAGTTCTTAAAATTTGTGGATGGATTATGACCATATCTGTGATAAATAAGGTAGTCAGAAGAATATTTTCCTTTTGTTAACAAGCTTAAATTAATAGGAACCTGCCAGATACTGATTCTGTTAAGGCTGACTCAAATAAACGTTAGTTGTACAGGGAAAGAGTGGCAGAGATTGACTAAAACAAGATTATTAAAATATATTAAAAGGGATAATAATATAACTTTAAATAATACAATCCATCTTTTAAGAATTGTGTATCTGAGCACAGTGTAATGCAAAGATGACAGAAGATTCCATGGTATGCTAAAGGAAATGTTTTTTCACTCAAATATCACTTCATGTCCTGACCCTTCTCTTTCATGTGGTTATGTTTCCGTTTCCATTCCAGAAAGGCAGTCATCTAGATACATAACTGTTACCTTTTTAACATGTTGCTTGCAAATTTAATGTGGTTTCAGCACAGAGCAGGATCTCCCCCAAGGTACAAGCTGGAATATTTCTTTTTACTTGCTATAGATACTTTCCTCATCCTTTTTTTGTGTCTGCCATTTTTACTTCTAGAGTTGTGAGTATTACACAGCTCAGTGTGGCTGGCTGTAACATAACTTGGTATTTGAAACTAAGTTAGACTAATTGTTCCCATTTAGCATAGTTATCCTTCCTGTTTCCACATAGGTGCCATGGAATGAATAGCAATATCCTGGCAGTACTTTCAATAGAAAGTTTTTCAGTACTTTTATTTCTGAATGATATTGGTGATTAAATATCACAAAATTGTATTTAATTTGAAATATAACCGTTATTATTTCCAAAATCTGGCAATCACTAAGATAGTTTTACAAATGAAAGGTCTGTTGTAGCAGAATGGCTAATGGTATTATTAATTAAATAAGTTCTCACAGTAATACTCTATAAGCATGTTCATTAAAAAAAAAAAAAAGGTGAAATATGAATTTTTACTGATTCATCCTACTTCACTGCTCAGAGCAGCCTCTTTATCCCTGTATCCTTCAGTTTCCACTGAAGGATTAGCTACTGATCATCACAACCCAGATACTATGAGCCTCTACATGCAGTTACTGTACTACTTTATGATGTCATCCTGATAAAATCATAAGGTGAAATGAGGGTTATTTCTGTCATCATTACTCATTATGCTCTTATATGTTATTTTTTAAAATCTATCTCTGAGATTCCAAACACATGACTACACCTGCCACCACTGTATATTGTAAATAATCTCTCCTATGAAATATTTTTTTAGCTTTAGGAAACCACTGTGATGAACATGCCTGATGAGCTGCATAGTACAGTTTACAGGACTGGCCTTCTTGATTCCTGATGTAAGATCTCAACTTTTGATTAGGATGCTACGCATCTCTAAAATCCACCGTGGTTTCTGGAATATGTATGTAGGAATGAGACCTTATTCTCTATTGCAGTATATCTTTGATTCAGACTCTGAGGCACATTTCTTTTCCAGGTTTTCTAGAATGTTAGGTACATGAACAATGCTTAACTGCTTCTATGACTCAGAAGATAGTGACTTGTCACTCACCTTTTTATACAGAAGACTTTAGATTCCATACATTCAACTGTGAATGATTTGTACCTTCCCTCAATTCTCATCACAAGTGAATTTTATGAATATACATACATGGTAGACATTATGCACAAAAATGCAGAAAACAAAAGCAGGAATATTTTTTTCTGCTGTGATTTAAAACTGCAGTGGACTGTAATTTTGCTCACATACTCTTTTTGTCTTTACAAAATAAGTCCAGTGGGCAACTATATAATTTAAAAAGAACAAGTACGTTGCTTGTTTGTCAGTTGGTTGTAGTTTTTCAGGGTTTTTTTTCCGCTTCACTATGTTTTCCTTCTCTCGCTTATTGTTTTCTTTCATTTTTTAAATCTTAAATAATAACTCTGATACCAATCTGAAAAAAAAAAAAAAATTCCCTTTTTCTTGGATTTATGTATTTGAATGCCATCAGTTGCTTTCCTACCATAGCAGTAGCCTTGTCTACCACAGCAGACCTAGACATAAAAGTAGGATTAAGCATTCCTTGCTCTCTTAGGAAAATGTTCATACTTTTGGGAATTTAAGCATAATACACTTCTATAATCACCTCAAATGAATCCTGGAACATGCTGCAAGAGTTAGTTTCTGTATTCCACTTATTTCAATGCAGGTTGATAAAACTAAAAAGTAGTCTTTTTGTGCATATTTACTTTTTAATTAATTACTCTTAAATTAAATTCTTGATGGGCTAAAGTCACTCTGCTTGTTTATGCATGCCTGCATTAATGTGTAATCTTTTAATGAGCTTTCTTCTCAGCAGAGCTCCCAGATTGTAAACTCTAGAGACCAAAATTACCTGCCACACAACTGTGGCACTAGTAGTGACAAGTATAGGACACTAGACGGGAGTCTACATAATATATCTCTAGCGGATTTATTAGGTAAAATTCTTTACATTTGAAAAAAAATAAAAATCCAACCTTTAGAGATAATATGGGAAGTTGCTTTCAAGAATTACTTTTTTATTACAGTCTGCTTTATTATTTCCATAACTGAATCAGTTAGTCATTATAAGGTCATACTGGCATTGTTTACAATACACATCTTAACAAGGGTTTGTGGCCTAGTTTATTTTAACTGTTTTTTCAAGTTCACAGAAATTTCATGATCGAGGTTGTTGCAATGTGTTCCAAATTGCAACAAAATGAATGAATGAATGAACAAATGAAACAATCTGGTTTTCAAGATATTATGATAAGATTCTTACATAACTCTGTAGTTGTATTAAAGAAAACTAAAACAGATGTTATCAATTAAAACACAGTTATTCATTTATCTGTGATTCATTAGCATGTCAAGAGCTTAAGTGACATTCTACCATCAAATAAAGCATTGAGAATGACTTCAACTACTTCTGTCCATGATAATGAAGATTGAGGCTACTCCTCTGCCAACAGCAACAAGAGAATTATTCTGTGAATTGTGCTTAAAGTCAAGAGGCCTTATCTGTGTCACAGGAGGTGGAGCTAATGGAATAAATCAGGTTAGGCTGTATATTTCTAACATTGTGGCCTAAACAGAGTTTCCATTTACCAAACTGATCACCTAAGAATAAGGGTACAATATCCTCATATTTTGCTTCTTGGGAGATTTTCACATCAAGTGAAAGCTTCAACTCTGTTTTTAATAAAAAGCTTTGTTTGTTTGGGTTTGGTTTTTTTTATCCTATCAGAAGAAGCAGCTTAATCTGGAATTTGTAATGTGCACTGTCCTCTTCTTGAGTTTTGCATTAGCATTTCTAAAACTAATTCCCAAACTTTGGTCTCCAAGTCAGTGCTCTGTAGATGGCCACAGAACCACCACCTTCAGATAAAGTTGAACTGTGCATTAGGCAAGAAGTACTCATGGAGATTGGTGGTGATTTGTTAACCCTAGAAGTACAGGAGCCTGGAATAAGAAAGGTCCATGGGTGAAATTCTACTTCACATGGCCTTCTAAAATTCTATTATCTGTCAGCTCTGCCTTTATTTATACAGAATTGGGACCAGAGTCTCAAAAGAACCAAGTTTTCCAATTTGTTTATCATATTGGGAGCCTTAGTGGTCTAGAAATCCTGTCTCCACATGATGTATCTGACATTGATCTCCAAAGTTGATAAACAGGCATAATTAAGAGGAAAATTTCCACTGATAATTGGAATTCAGGAAATTATAATAGGATTGGATATATATTATTAGCTCTATTTTATCTTATTAACAAATGCAACACAATATAATGATTGTGGTTACTTATACAAAGGTCTAGGATTTTGGCACAAGGGAGGAAACTGATCAACAATCAAGTGCTGTTTTTTCAAAGGCATTTTTCTAACTGCTTACACATCAAAATGGTAACTGCAACTGCAAAATAGCATAAAATAGCATACTTGCTCTCAAAATAACAGACATAGCACAAGCTCGTCTATGATGGCTTTTTGTAACTCACATTATACGGGGAAAAAAAAAAATTAAATCCAGAAGTCCTTTTATTGAATAAATTACTTTATCAGCCAAACAAATAATACTGCATTTGCCTTGTAGCACAACAATATTGACATCTAGTGGTTAAACTTCACATTTTATATTCTTTGTACAATAAAAAATGTGGAAAATACCATTTACTGAGTTTGACAACATAAATAGAATTTCAACAGCCTGCTTTCTTGACATAACCTCTAGACAATTATAGAATGCTGGTAGTCTTTAATGAGTAGTCTGAAGTGACCAGTCCCAGTGATGGGTACTGGTGAGTAAAAGCCATTTCCCCTCTTTTCCCAAGCTGTCACGAAGACTTGGGCTGCGGAGTCAGCTGACTCAAGTATGTATCTTGCCCAGGGCTTGTTGGGAGGCATAGTGCATCCCTAAAGTTGAACACAGGCACATCTAAAAGAACTACACTTACTGAATGTGATGTTAGTGCCGTATGTGAACATCCATCTTTAGTTCTACTTGCTTTTCTACAAATTACTAGGGGGCTTCAGACAAAGGGATGAAATTCAGGAACACGACAGATGCTGTGAGGCTATTCATACTATGAAGACATGAAAATAAATAATTTGGCAGCTTATGTAGAAGATAGGAAGGTGCCAATATCAAATAATGCTACGAAGTCTAATTTCCTCATTTTTCAACAAAATAACTGGCTTCATGGAGAAAGAGGAAAGAACAGGCAGGATAAATCTTAATTTTAGTAGCATTTCTGGACCAATTTTTTGTTACACTAACTGAACTAATTTTGACCAAATAAATCAGAGGCTCTTGAGTTTAAGCAACTTCACTAGAAGATCTTAGGAGGCAATAATCTGCAGGAAGGTGAAGGTTATTTCTTCCTAGCTAAATACTGATAGGGAGTAAACAACTATGCTTAGTGCTTCTTAGAAATATAGAGAGAAATCCGAGTTTGAAGAAGAGCAATAAAACATGTAAGAGTTCTCAAAAATTAACCTACATGGAAAAGTTGAAGTACTTTCATTTCTTTAGCTTCAAAAAGAGAAGACTGGGCATATATATCTTCCAGTATTTACAGACTTATTCGAATGATGATCAATTCATGCTTTCTGTACCAACTAGTGTAGGGCATTAAGAAATGATATCAAGCAGCAAATAAGGGCATTTATCTCATATGACGGGAAAAAACCTTATATACCTAAGAGGTTAATAGATTGAGCTATTTATGCTGTGAAATCTCCTATAGTGGAAGCTTTTAGGAACAGTTCAATAAGTATGTCAGGCATGATTCTTTGAACTCTGCATCTCCACAACTTAGTATCTTCTTTTAGTACATACACATTGATGAAGGTATCCTCCATAAAAGCAGAGGGGGAATAAATAAATAAATAAATAAACAGGTTACTTAAGTAAGTATAATTCTACCCCTAAATGGTAAGAAGGTCAGAAGTCTGTCCTAAACACACATCTCGGGTATCAAAATGCACCTTTTACTCTCGGGTACAAATTACACAAGTTAATATGTATTTATACATCTCTTGATGTCAGCAACAGTTTTACCATTATGTAATGAATCTGAATGACTAAAAAATGGCAAATTCAGTCAAATAATTTTTATCTAATGTTTTCTGCATCCTGAGGCCACCTCCATGGTCTACATAATATGATCTGCATTTACGTGACAGTATGAATATAAATACAGACAAGCTGATGAACTCTTGGGACTATTCCAGAATCATGGACATTAACTTGTATTATTAAGAAAATTCCTGGGAAGAATTCTGGGGGAAGAATTCTTGACAAACTTCCCATGGATTTGTTACATTAAATCATAAGAAAATTGAGTGATTAAAGATGAGTAAAGAATACTCAGCTGGGAGATAAAACATTTACTTTTTGAAGGTTTCAAAATCATGTCTGACTTAAGCTTTCTGGATACACTAGGTCTCATACTTAGCCTGTATCTAGATTTAGGGCAGAAGTAAAGTAACAATTACAGTGATGTTGTCTCCTTTGTGGGCCATCAAGTTCGGGGTTACTGTAATTTAAGAGCATAGTTTCACATTACTAATAAATTGATCTGATAGAGAACTGCTGCTTTCAGCAGCAAAGGGCCACCTTTTTTTCTTACCTCCCCCTCTCTGCTGACCCATCTCTCCATCTGTAACCTTTTTTTCACACTAGTATTGTTACTCATCAGACACCACAGCAGGATAGTTAGAGGAGCTAGACTGGCAGAAATTTAAATACTGCAGTTCAGCAGGAGTGGTCAGGTGACAGTTCAAGAAGAGGAATGCTCTCTTCAGCAGCAGCTAATCATAGACTGATTTACCTCCAATGGAAATCTCCTGCCCTACAAAGAGCCACACCCACCTCTTCTTTCTCCTGTATCCTTCAGTCCTGTGGGACTTGGATGAGAGAAGTGTCCTTTTTGGTATCAAAGCATATTGATGCCAGATTTAAACTATAGAGATACTCCCATAAGATCACTCCATATACCACAGGCTAAGAACAGGTACAGTTTCAACTTCCGATTTATTTAAGAGGCCATTTCTGATCTGCTTCCCTAGCAGTAGCTTACCGTAGCCCACATATAACAAGCAGTCAGATGATGTTTGAAAGTAATATAGTCAGACATCAAAAAAGCGTAACAGTAAGAAATTCTCTAGCTGCTATTCTCAGAAAAGCTGTTTATAAAATAACTTCAGCATCTACAACAGTTGCTATAGTTGGATTCACTGCAGAATTTTCCTCTGTCCCAGAAACTTTATTTTTTCTGTATGCAGGCATTTGTGTCCACAGCACAATGCCAAGAGGTTCAAAAAGTGTAAATCTTTCCTATACCTTTCCCACTTTTCTTCAAAGTGCATAATCAATGATGTTGGCCCAGTTTCCACAATCATGTCAAGATTCTTTCACACTAAAGCAGTCTGTCATTTCCGTAAGAGAAGAACAAAAGATGCCTGCTATTACAGCTTCTTGCGTATACATTATTTATTTTGAGATATTTAAATTATTAATTAGGATAATTCCATTTTTGCAAGTCTCTGCCCTTTAGAGGAACCAGGCCACATTCAGTAGGACTTTAGCAGAATACTGCATACCCTCAAATAAGCATATTGCCACTCTGTTCCTTTCCATGGGATGCCTTCATCACCTTGACATCCCTTCACAGTGACAATAACATATAACAAGTGACACAAGTACTAGGTCAGGAGAAAAAATACTTTTGCTTTTAAAAGTGAGGTTCAGTAGCCAAGGTAAGGGAGAGTACACTGTCATGTGTACACATGGCATGTGATGGCCTTACTACACAATACCCAACTAGCTAAACTTACATTCTACAATTTTCAGATTACAGTACTTCAATTTTGAAAGCTTCCCTGTATTATAATGTATCTGCAGGTTAAGACTGCAGGAATCAGTAACATGGCTAGAAACTCTCATACAGTCCAGAAGAAAATATCTGTGATAAGATTAAAGCATTTCAGATGTCAGCAGTCAAAATGCTGGGTCGGGTACAGTGCAACCTAATGTTTGATGGGAAACAATATCAACTCTTTGACAGGGACTTGCTGTATCTGATAACTTAATACTAAAGATTGGTATTTCCCAGCTAGCTGATGAGAAAACAGGATCAGTTTATAGAACTGCTTTCTCTGATGCAACCCAGAGGCTCCCAAACTATCACCGATCAGTCCTTACAGATAAACTGGGTCACATACCGCCTTTCCTCCTTCTAACTACGAGGCGACTGAAAAGAAGAGAAACCGCTAAAACATGTGGAAATCAGTGTTACGTATTACCTTGCTGAGGCTGCCAGAGCGTTAATACGGCTGCGAACGAGGTCTGTGCCGCGGCGAAAGCAGCGCACACACCTACTGCAGGAAGCCCGGCCCCGGGAACGTCTGGCAGCTACTACCCGCCAAGCACACTCCCAGGGCCCATCCTCCCCGAAGGGCCTCCCCTGAGGGACCCCCGCCTCCCCAACGTCTCCCAGAGGGATCTCTTCTGACGGGCCCCGCCGCCCACAGCCGGCTCTGAGCCGTTAAAGCTCTCCTCAGCTCCTCCAGCGGGGACTTCCGCGCCCAAAGGCGCCGGGGGCAGCACGGACGCGAACCGGGACGGGAGGGGAAGGGCTCCCTACGAACTCTCTGGGAGCCAATACGGCGAGTCCTACCTTCCCAGAGGGGTAGACCGCCGGGGCCGCGCACCGGGTTCCCGGTCAGGGAGACTCCCCTCACCCCTACGCATCATGAGCGCCTTTTCCCTCCCCTCCCGTGCCGGGGTGCCTTGCCCTCCCCCGCCCGCCGGTGCTCCGCCAGCTCCCTGCTCTCCTCTGCTCTGCGCAGCTCTGGGCGCCAGCAGCGGAGGGAGGCCGCTCCCGCTGTGGCCCTGCTCCGCCTCTGCTCCCGGTTTCCGGGAGGGGCCCGCGGAGGCAGCCCAGGGAGCCTCGCCGCGTCCGGCGAGGTGGACGGGTGGGTGGCGGAGGCAGACCCTGTTCGTGTCCCCAGCCGGCTGCCCCCGCCGGGCGGACGGGCGGGCCCTGCCGCCGCCATGGTGCCCAACCAGCTGCGCCTCTCCGCGGCCGTGAGTGGGGCTCGGGAGGGAGGGACCGAGGGAGGGTGCCCAGCAGGGGCGGGCGGTGGAGCGGCGGACAGGCCTCGGCGGAGGCCGCGGCCTCCATCGCAACGGGGGTGGGGCCGGCGGAGGGGCCAGGCGGGGGATTGCGGCCTGTGCCCCACAGCCGGCCGAAGGCTGTGGCGAGCTGCGCAGCAGGCCGGCACAGGGCTGGGCGGCTTTCGGGGCACGAGAACGGCTTCGAAAGTCGTGTCGGGCCCACGCAGGCCGGTTTTCGGTACGGAGCCCCACAAAGCTCTAATCCTCGCTGTTGTGGTCTGCTGTTACCTACCTCTTACTCCTGCTTCTCCTTTCATAGTTGTAGAGCTTTAATAAAGGGGCAGTATCTTGAGGGCGTCTCTTTTGATATCAGTGTTCACTGTACAGTATATGCAAATACTCCTTGTAATTGGTTTTACAAGAAAGAGTATGTTTGAAGCTAACTCTACTTACTCTCGGGCTTTTTTCCCCCCAGGTGGGGGTTGCAAAGCCTCAAAGGCAACATCAAGGTGGGAAGAGCGTTTTGCAGTGAAGCATGCTGACTCTTTATGAGTATGGCACTCTTTATCCACCCAGGCCAGCTCCCCTAGATAACTTCTAGGTCCTATGCTCCCTTCAGACCTTTCCGGAGTAGTTTGTATCAGAATGAGCCCTCGGGCCAGTTTTGGGCTACAGCTGGACTGTGTGCATTCATGAGCCGAGACCTGTGTGCTGGGCTGATAAAGGGAAAGACTAGAGTAATGCTTGTGAGGAGACAAGCAAGATTAGGGCTGAAGTCAGGAGCCATGCCACGAGTTGGGAATTTGTGTGTAGGATTATTTGCCCTTTTTAAAAAAAAAAAACAAACCTTTTTCTGTTCAGCTGCATGTTGTGATCAGGAGTCAGGATGTACTATGATGTGTCCATGTCTCTATTATGTGTTTACCCCAGTGGAGTGGATTAAAGGATTCTTTTCTGAATGCAAATATCTCCTGTAAATACAGTGCTGAGGAGTCCACAGTGTCCTATGTTGACATCAACAGCTGACATCTCTGCCATCATTTGTGAGCAGTGTTCATACATTTACAGTGTTTAAATTGCTGATTTTAGGAGCTCTAAGTTAGCAGGGCTTAGTTCTGTCTCCCGTTGCTTTGCTAATAATTAATCAAAGATGTTTGGATTATTTAAATGTCAGTGATTTAAAGATCTCCCAAAGCATACTGGTGCTTGTTTTAGTTTTGTGTTTTCATTTTGTTTTGTTGTTTGGACAAAAAAAAAGGAAAAAAAGGTTCAAAATTGGTGCAACAGACAGACCACACTGTGTCATTTAAATTATGTAGCTTTCAGGTTCATGTTTTGATTAAAAGTTTAGTATTTATTTTACTAATTTACTAAAAGCATTCGAAGAGTTTTCCTGTTGGAAGAGCAGCCTCCTCAGGACTAGGTCCTTAGCCATGCTTGCCCTTATGGTTACAGTCACACCTTCCCGAAAGGCAGTCATCATCAACTTCTGAGACTCCTACAGAATGACCTTTTTTTTTTTTTGAGTTATTCCTGGAATCAGTTAGGAGCTGATTACCAAGTATGTCTGCTTCTTTCCAGGGGCCCATCATCCAAGGGCAACCACTTGGGGAAGGTCTTTTATTTAAGCTTTTCTCTCTTGACAGCTTTTATACTTCATCTGTCTCATTTTGACTTTCATGCACATTGTGTTGGCTTGGACCTTCTCCTTTTCTGAGTGTGAGGGAAGCTCTCAGTGTTCATTTGGGAGGCATTACTTTTGCAATTTAAAAAGTTCCTGGATTACCACAATTTTTAAAAAATTTAAAGGCCAAGTATAAATATATTTGCTGCACACTTATAATATATTCAGCCTTTTTAATAAACTGTATAAGCTTCATTAATAAAAGTAGTGACAGGCTTGCTATTAGAACCACCTCAGGTTCTGCATCTGAGCTGTGGATTATCATGGGAGCACTGGGATTATCATGTTGGAAGGACTTCACACCATTGTGGCTCTTTTACCAGTGCATGAGGCCCATTTACACCAGACACTGCAGACATCTGCTGCACTTGTTTTTGGGGACTGATAATTTCTGTGTCTCCTGGAAAATAGAAAACATAAAGTCAAATCAGAAAGTTCTGATTTTTGTTCAAATATATACATACATGAGAGCTATGTCTTCAGAAGAGTTTAAGAGTGGAAAGAATATCAGTTCAAAGGAAAAAAAAGGTATGGATTATTATTCGTAATAAAAAATAACTTTTTACAAATAATCCTTCAACATCATCATGAGATTATAGTGTAAGAAGGCACCACATCAAAATCCTCTTGAAGAGATGCATCTTTTTTTCAGAACTTGTTTTTCTCAGGTTTTTGTTTGAGGAGGAATATGATTTTAGGTACTGTAGAGGTCAGCAACACTGAATCAAAGACACTGTTTTTCTAACCTGGTTTCTTTTCTCTTTCAGTCTAAATTACTGAGGTACTTAGGAAGTATGTGTCAGACCTTTCCCCTTGCAGATATTTAATAACTATGCCTCTTGTTTTCAGCTCGATTATGTAAATGTTCTAGTCGTGTAAATGCTTTTTGGTGTCCATGCCAATTTACACAGTTCCCAGCTCTGGCTGTTCTTTTCCTGGGCTACCCCTCCAGGTGGCAGGTGTAGCTGGCTGGGGGGCTGTGGGTGAACTATCAGGAAACTTATCTAGGTTAAAATTAATTAATTAATTATTAATAGGTCCATTTGTTACTTGGGTGAAGTGTTTGATCTGGTTCGTGTTTAGTTTCACAAGTGTGAGCAAATGGAAGGAAGGTACTAGAGTAGCAGTGAGGGAGAGGAGATTGGATCTACTTAAGCCATTACTTCTGCTGAAAGAATTTGACCTATAAGTGTGCCTTGAAAAATGAGGCATCAGTCAGCACTTGATCATTTAATGACATTAAGATATGGGATATTTGGGTTTTCTTATATGCATTCATTTGACATTGTAGTCCCAAGTTGTGTGGGAAAATAAGATTTCATTTCATGGTAGGAATGTTGTGCTGATTAGATGGCACATTTTTGCAGGCACACTGTAATTTTGTATTTTAGTTATCATTTCAGTCAGCTTTCCAGCTACTAATGTAAGACCTAATGATCTAAAATGCTGTATAACAGCCCAAGAAACTTTTGTTCTTTTCTTTGTTGCAGCTGTAGTCCTCCAGCCCTCAGAAAGAATAGCTCCTGGGGAAAAAATACTCACCTTTTTCATATATAAGGGAGATTGAAAGTAAAGACCAAAGAAGTTTATCATACTTTTGGCTATCTCCATGTATGTGAAGATTAAATATGGGGACATCTGCATCTAAATTATAAAATGATCTTTTGACAGACTGACAGTGTCTGTCTTTGCCCTGTGTCATTTGGAATATACTCTGAATTGTCTGTTGAATTTGGCTTGATATAGGCTTATGTGAGAATTTGCACTTGCTCACTTGCTCTTCTGTCTTTCTCTCTTTGTGCACAAGGGACAGTACTGATTTTTAGCTGTGCTGTGTCCATATTACATTAGCAGGTATACTGACTGTATTGTCTATTATTTTCAGGGACATGGCCATGGAGGCTATGATTCTGATTTTAGTGATGAAGAGAATGGAGAGAAGTCTGCGCAAAAGACTAAAAGGTAACATAATGAATGCAGAATTAACGCTTTGCATTATATATTTTGTGCAAATGGCCTATTACTGTGTAGAGAAGATTATGCCATGGTATGTAAAAGCTGGTGTTGAAATGGTTTTTGAAAAATCATTCTCCTTGGTTCCTGCATCTCCTCACGTCAAACTTGCCAAAGCATGTCATCTCCCAGGAGCAGCTGATTAAGATCTATTCTGCCATGTCCATCTAGTGTCTATACACCCTTCATTTCTCAGAGCAGAGCGTTTAATTTTTCTGAATACTAGTATCAACTGCTGGTGTTTGACTCCACTGTTCACTGTGATCCATCAGGATGCGTAGAACTGCTAAAAGAGCAAGTCAGAAAAGGCCAAGTGGCAGCAGGCTGTGTAGATATAAAATAGTTGCTTGGACAAAGTGAAGAACTGATGCTACTTATTTATTATTTAATTTGTGAAGACACTTGGGAATTGGTGAATTGTGTTGTACTCAATCCTTGAAATGTAACTACACGTTTCTTATTTGAGATTACAGTTGCCAGTTCTTTCAGTGGTTTGCACAATTAGTGACCTGGAACTTTGTAGTCTTATCTTGTTACATTGTTAAGATTTTTATTTATTTATGTGTTTATTTTGCTTTGTCACCATTGTCCTTCAATGCTTTCTGGACTGTACTGAACATTTTGCCTACATTATGCATATATTTTTCTTACCTTTTACTGTTTCTCTCTTGCTTTGTTATTGGACTTGATTTAAGAAGGCTTTCTGGAAGCTTTCCTAAGACTCTTGCATATTTTCCTTTGTCGTAAATTTGAAAGAATGAGTTTTGTAGTGTCTGACTGCTTTCTGGGGAAAAAATGTCATGTTTTAATCATTGGTATAATAGCAGGCATTGTTCTGTTCCATTTATTTTATAAATATAGCTGTTCTTCATTAAAACAGTGACTGGTTTTGCTCAGTTTTAATTTTCTTTAAAAGGCCATTACACATTATACCATTCCACTCCACTTTTGAGGTGGATTATTAACGAATCACCAGGAGCCTTTAAAAAAAAAATCATTACCCTTGTTCTGGCACACTACTGCTGATTCCCAGCAGGGCTCTTATGTGGCTTCACTATATACGTATATATCCTTTCCTTGCACTATGATGATATTTATTTTCACTTTAAGGAAAATAGTCATAAGTTTTCTCCACATTGCTGTTTTATGGAGTCTCCTTATGGGAATTTTGTGCCTACAGATCTTTTTGAGCAAATGTTACCTTTAGTTTCTAGAGTCTTATATTTCATAGCTTGAAATATAAATTCCCTGGCTAGCTTTCTGCAGGTTTCAGATTTCCATTCTTTCTGCCAGTTGATAATTGTGTAAAAATCTTTTCTTCACCTCCATTGAGGAATGTAACTAACTAAATATAGCTTTTACTAGCTGAAGTGCATCACATTATATTTAATTTTTTTTTACCTTTGTTGAATTCTGAAAGTATTTTTAGCTGCCCACTGACAAGTATGGTTCACAACATGGTACTGAAGCTTTAAATTAGCAAATCTTGTAATTACACTATGAGAGGCAGAGCTGTTTAATGAGGTGTTGAGACATTAGCATGAAAGGATGGGATAGTTAGTAGCAGTCACTCAGTGAGCATACTGTCCTTTTCTGTTCCTACTTGACTGTGTAGCTGAGATTTATAGAGGGCTTTACATGTAGAGTGAAACTGAGGGATCTTCGGGGGATTTTTTCATTGTGGTTCTATTGTGATAATATTGATAAAAATAAATATCACAAATTGCTGGTTTATGCAGTTTTCTTTAAATGATAACTGTAAGCAAGTGTCTTTCCAATGGTGTTCTGCAAACAAAGTAAATTATAAGCTGATTTTGGTTCTAAAGTTTGGTTTTATTCATGCAGAAACTAGCAATAAAGAGTTTTTATTACTCAATGCAAATTTTGGCATATGGAAAATGAATTGCTTATGAAAAGTTTTTAACCAGTTTTTCTTCCTTTTCCTCTCTACCTTTAGTATAAAAGAAGATGGCCTTCTCTTAAAGCCGTTCCAAAAAACAAAACAAAGCAGTGTGGTTCACAGACAGTTTGCAGCTGAAGAATGGGATAGGTATCCTTTTATCTATTCTTTTTGTAAGTAATTTTTTCCCATAATGTAAACATAGTTTTCACTCAGATATATTTGTTATTAACAGAGAAGAAGCAAGAAAAAGAAGATTTCACTTGATATCGATGGATGCTGTATCCTTCTGTTTCATTTTTCTTTTGGGGCACAAGTCATCCATTATGGTGAAATACTGGGATTTCTCAGTTATCACAGCAGTTGACAGAGCTATTCTTCAAATTAGGTTTTTTTTTTGGTGATGACATGTCTCTGAGAATGCATCTACACAGCTGAGGCATTTCCACATTTGTCCTATATGCTCATTTGTTCTGTTTGGGACAACATTATTATACAGTGGGTTTTATTTAGACTGGCAGAAAGACACTTTGCTTATTCAGTTGAATTTATACAGAACATAATTCTATAGAAGGCTGCTACTATCTGTGGTCGAATACCCTTCTACTGGAAATTTTAAGAAGGCATTAGTTAATTCAAAGGTCTATTCCAACCAGCCTTATCTCCAGTAATACCGATGTTCTAATGTAAGCCTATTCAATATCATGTGCAGTTTTATTTTAGTGATTTTTTTTTTAACTCTCTTAATCATGTTTCATGCATAATTTGTAACTATTTTCATAACTACTACCTTATTTAGATTATAAACTTTCTCCTTTTATTTGGTTTTCACCTGGTGTAGTCATTTTATGTTCTAACTTTGTGTATCTGTAAGACACCATCAGTTCCTAGTTTGCTTTTCCTAGCTGTTCTTCAGCAATAACAATTAATAACTAGGAAAGTGAAAACGAATTCAATTTTGAAAGATTTAAATCTGGAAACTCCAGTAAACAGAAAGTAGTCTCTTAACCTCCTTAGAATTTGGCCAGGCACTACATAAACTGTTGTATGCCTGTAAAGGGCACATAGCTTAATCAATCCCACTGACATTGCAGACCGTCATTAGCCACCGAAAAGCCCATATATTCTGGAAGGACTACAAAACTCACTGTGTAGAGACTTTTATGAGTTTCTGCTAATGTATTTGAGTGGTTCCTATTTGAAACCTTTACTGTTATGCAATTTTAATGCCTAGTAACTCAAATGACAGCACAAAATAGTATGTTATATTAAATGTGTTTAATTGTGCCAGGTAAGCTTTCTGGGCCTGCTCTCTGTCCTTCTATTTGTGGTGGAAAGGAAAAAAAAAAAAAAAAGACACATACTGAAATTAAATTAACTTTTTGAGGGCCTTTGGAAAATAAAGATTTTCTCAATAGAATTCTAATGCATGTCAAAATAGTAGGTTGATAAAAATGGTTCACAGTGATGCAGTAGTTGCCAGGATATGTACCAGGAGATAATGTATTTCCTAATTTGCTGCTTCAGAAACACCATACAGGTTAATTGAAAATATTTTTAGTAAGCCATATATAATGTCTTTATTTGTAAAGATGCTTATTTTGTGAATAAGTAATTACATATTTTTTCTCAAATCATGGTACAAAATGTGTTTCTGAGGCTGAAGTGTTCTAAAAAAGGCATTACATATTTTTCTGAGATTTTAATCTCCAAACTAAAGCAGATAACATATAAATATATAAGTTGATGGTAAAGTGTAATAAAATGTTCCATTTTAGCAGCCAGACTATTTTTATAATATGAAAATACAACCTCTTTTAAACCAAACCTGTACTAAGAAGTTGTTGTTTAAATTACAGCTAAAAAAATTAATGTAGTTTCTCTGTATATGTCTACAGAGCATCTCTGATGAAGGAAGACAGTTTTATAAAGGTCTGACAGCTGAATAAGGTTTTAAATATGAAATTGCCTTGAATTGCTGTATTTGGGAAGTAGCTTTTATGAGAGGTTATTAAGCAAAAACTGCTAATGAATTCCTTTCTTTTTGGAAATAATTGTTTCTGAAAAAAAAAACTTGTGTTAAGTATATAAAAAGTTTTTATAATTATTTTTTTTTTTAGTTTGAAACTATGGTAAAATGAGAGAAGATAAGTCCTGAAAAAAATCCTTAATTGCTTTTTTCAGTATGAAAGACATAAAAAGTTTGTGAATGACTACATTTTATACTATGGTGGCAAAATAGAGGATTTCCGACGTTCTGGGTAAGAACCATTAGCAATCTTTCCTCTCCTGCCCCCAGAGCTCCCCTGTTACGTAAAGCCATTAAACATATATCTCTGGGGGGAGAGGGGGATGTGGGTATGTATCAAATTACTAATTCTTTTGGTCACAGATAGTAACTACATTAATTGTAAATATCCAAAACACAGAATTGCTTTGTTTCATTTTGCACCATTATTTTCATTTAAGAACTTAACCATGAGCTGAATTATTCTTGTTTTGTTATGTAAAAAGAAAGATGACAGGTGAGCATTAATTGAGGACACATTGAGAAATATCTGCCAGTACCTTCAAAATCTGAAATACTTTTGAAATGTGCAGAATTGCTATCCCTTGTCCAGAATAATTATAACCTTCTTTAGAGCTATCTATAACAGCCTTCTGACATTACTGTCTTCAATAAAAAGTGTATTTTCAGACGGGATTAAGTCATCCACAGTTTCAGGGGCCATTTTCCACGATGAGTTTTTCATTTGGGAAAAGATATGTCAGGGAATACATTTTCTGATAGTTTTATTCCATAACAATATATTCCTTTATACAGTGAGGTGGAGATCACAACTGTGAAAACCTGATGTTTACCAAGTTATTATTTAACTGTCTTTTCATTTTAATGTTACATTGTACTAAAAAATACACCAAAATGTGTCCTTTTATAGAGCAAATGACAAGACGGATCTTGACGTTATTAGAGAAAACCATAGATTCCTGTGGAATGAAGATGATGAAGCAGACATGAATTGGTACCTGGAACTATTATGGAACATGTTATTTTTAGATCACTTGTACTAAATTTCTGGTGTCCCCTACTAATTAAGAATTACTGTGCATACTTAGTGATCATTCTTTGATCTTTAACACATTTAAAAGTGAAAGACCTTTAGGAGGTCTTTCATATTGTAATACTGCTCAGTGACAAAATTAATTGACGATAGAGTTAAGAAATAGTTGTGCATTCTCCAAGATCCAAATGACTGAAAACTGAAGGAAGCCTATTTTGAAAAGATCATTTACTTTGTGCTGTACATATATTTTATATATATAGATATATTTAGATACATTTTTTTCCAGTTTTATGGAAATTAACCCTTAGCTCAGCAAGTGTATTGCTGTTGTATTTCTAGCTCTGCAACTTGGGTTCTTCAGTCGAAACTTGTCTTTGTCTTGCTAATGTCATTTCAGTGTAAAATTAATTGAGTATCATGTTCTGTATTTAATAAAAAATAATACCTTTTGTTATAGGGAGAAGAGGCTTGCAAAGAAGTATTATGATAAATTGTTCAAAGAATACTGTATAGCAGATCTAAGTAGATACAAAGAGAATAAGGTATGTTTTCGTTCTGTAAATCATCTTGGGTTTAAAGTATATCCTTTTTTTTAAAAATTGCCTTATGATTGTGGGTATGTTGTGGAGTGAGAATGTTAGTACCCCTTGCCTAGAAAGAGAGTTGCGAGAACTGGTCAAGTTATTTAATAAACAGCAACAATTTGAATCCAAGCATTGTCACTGCCCAAAAATGGGCTTCTGTGGAAATAGGAGCATATCTATCAATCAGATGGTGTTTTGTGAAGAGGTACATTGTGTGTTACAGAAAGACAGAAAATGCAGAGGCTAAGGAGAGAAGGCTAGAGGCGTTTGCCTGGTGAGAAGCACTAGATGAAGCCTAAAAAAGGCCCTGGGAAAGTTACTGGTTTGTTTTTGTTTTTTTTTTTTTTTTAAAAAAAAAAAAAGGGGGTGGGGGGGAGTCTAAAAAGGGAGAGTTTTGTACTTGAATGTTGGCAGAAACAATTTTGGAAATGTCTGCTCTAAAGCGATGTCTTTTGCTGGTTGTTCTTTTCTGTTTATGGAAGCAGGATTTGTATGATCCTTCTAAATAAATAGAATTTCTTAAGAGAAACAGCCCAATTGCAGCACCAGTTTTTATTCTTAACCAGAACAGCTTTTGTTGTTTTTGACTGACTAACCTGTTAGTCCAAAAGAATATGTGAGTTTCCTATTGTGTTTTTTATATAGTGCTACTGAACTCAGATGCATCTTAGTGTTGTTAGCACATAGTGACAACACAGCCCTGCAAACAGTGTTTATATATTTGAGACTGAAGTATTGAAAATTACATTCACTGGTAAATATTTGCAGGGACTGAGCTTAAACTCTAATATTAGGAAGAAAAAATGAAAGCCTTCTAAAGAAAATTGGGACAAAAAAATTGCAAAAATTATATTAAATTTAACAGAAAGTAAAATGATGAAGATCTCTTCCCTACCTTTTTTTTTTTTGAGTAAATTTAATATTTACCTATAACAGTTTCATATCCCTCAATCTCAGCTCCCCACCCACCCCCCAACTCCTAACTGATTTTCCCTTCAGCATGCTTACAGATTTTGTTTCTTTCACTACTCTGCCACATTTCCATATGTTTGCAATCTTTTTGTGAGAAACTGTTCTGCCCCACTTTTTTTTTTTTGTGTGTGTCTGTTGTGTGAATAGTGTTTCCCTGTTAGACTCCAAATGTGTCTGTCCTAACTTTGAGGTCCCTCTGAATTCCTATTTATACTCTTAAGTCATTACCTATATTTTTGGAATTGCCATGCCAGCATAACTCTGCTGTATCGTGTGATTTGTTCTCTTCTGTTGTGTTATGCTTTCTGTTCTCAAAAACATTTTGACCATGTAAGAGTCCTTGCTTAGAAAAATAGAGTAAAAGATACTTTTCTCCATTATTGATTTATCCATGCCCATGTTTGGTACATGTCAAAGCAGGTTTTTTTCTTAGAAGTCAGAAATAGGCTACTGATCCCATTCACATCAATGGAATGCAGTCTCTGCTTTCTGAAACTGGATATCTTTAGCTCCCAGTGCTTTTTACTTTGCAGGGCTGGTGCAATGAGAGGTGGGTAAACAGCTTCTCAGCTGGCCGACTTTTCATATGATAGTTGTGGATGCTTTTTATGATGATGCTTCATCTTGATATAAAAAAGACATTTTTTACAGTGAAAACATTCATTCAGTGGAACAGCATTCCCAGTGCCGTGGTAGAGCCCACGACTGGAGGTTTTCAAGATGTGATTGTACAGAGTGCTACATTATCTCTTCTAGGCTCCCTTTTCCACAAAAGATTGGACTAGATTATCTTTCAAGGTCCCTTCCTACTTGAGCTGTTCTGGAATGCTGTGATTATATACCCTGCTAGGTGGTATCAAAGTAAAGTTGGAGAACAGTTTTCTGTGTTTTTAATATATATATTTTGCACAGATTGAGAGTCTCACATACTCATCTGTCTTTTCAAAACTGTATTTGTTTTGCTACTGGGCAAAGTCTAGTCAGCTAATTCTTCTAAAGACCTCTGCATAGAGATTGGAACTCAGATCTCATTTAACACTTCTGAGGATAAAAAAAACCTTTGTCTAAGTACTGGATAATAAGGACCAGTTTCATGGGAAACTCAGCTCTCCTGAGGTGTGAAAAATAAGCAGAGCACCTTGTCAAAGACCAGAGCTCAAAAGAAAACACTAAGAAGCCCCAGGACATATGAACCCCTGAGGCCACAGCTTCACTCCAGTTGCTGCCTCTAACTGTTTCACTCACATATGTGCATGTATAGACACACACACACACAGAGGTCGCTGGGACTTCCCTGGTTTCATAGCAGACCTCCCTGTGCCTTCATCCTTAGAGGTACACAGGAGCTGTCACACCCAGAGCTGGCCAGTGGAGATCCATTCACCCTCCTTGCTCCCAGGACACTTCACCTAGCTGATGGCTAGGCTGGCTTGGTCTCCACTAGTGCTCACACACCCGCTCACACACCCATGCTCACCTCAGTTGCTGGCACTGCAGGAAAATGGAGCTACTAACGATTCCACTTGTCTTTGTGTGGTTAGGACATACAGTCTTTTCCTTCTCCTTTAATGAGAAATGTCAAGGTGACCCTCTGTTACGGAGCTACTTACAGACACTGGAAGAGTGTGCTCTGACAGCTCCTCCTTGTGATGGGTCTGTTGCTCCTTACATTTTCCCTAGATCAGAATTTTTTAGGTCAGGGTTGTCTTTGAACCTTCAGTGCATGTTGTCTGCAAGTTTTGAGGCTGATAAATGACCGTCTGTATTGTCAGGTAGTTTAGTGCTATTGTCAGTTTTGCAGTGCAGTGAGGGAGAATGCTCTGCATTTAAGTTTTACTTTGATATGCATTGGACTAGAAACGTTCTGTTCTCTTTGTTGTCTTATTTTCCTAGAAAAGTTCTTATTTGCTGTCTCTGTGTTTTGTTTTATAGTTTAACAGATTGGAAATGCCTCCTGTTTGCTAAGAAATGAAATCTGTCTGACACCTGGTCGTTAAACAGAATATATTTTATTCTTTTGTTTTTATTTCCACATCATTTTCAGATTTTTAGGCCAGCTTGTCTTCCACTTGGTAATGCTAATTTGTTGCCTTTTGTTGCTGTTTTTCAGTAGGGAGGCTTTCCTGTGAAAAGAAATATATTTAAAATATTTATGGTATTTTACCACAGTGTTGTCTAAATTCATACATTTCTTTTTTTCTAAAAGAGGTGGCTGTGGACATTTTAGTTGTTGCTGCAGCCAATGCAAATTATACAAGCAATCTATATTTAATATAGGAATTTTATTGTTTATGGATATTATAAGGTCTTTCACATTTTAAAAACGATAATTTCTTATTAAGTTTGCCATTTTATACTTTTGTAAAGTATCTGTTTTGGAGTTGTTCTAGTTGGTCCTGGTTACCTTGTAGAAATAACTCCTTTAGGATTTTGTTGAACTCACTTAGCAAAGAAGATGAGGCAGAATAAATGCTGTCTGCTGACAATGCTTTTGCATTCCTTAATATTGCAGGCTGCCTACTCAAGAACCTATCCTAATTTTTAATTTTCCTATATAGTTTATTTTGTTCCTGATACTTTAGCTTAGTTAGAGGAATTCAGTTGTATTTACTTTTTATTTTATTGTTTCTTCTTTGCCTTGGTCACTTTGTCATTTTCCACTGGTTGGTGGAATGATTGGCAAAAAAAGAATGTGCATGAGGACAACTTTTGTCCTAGATGTACTACATGTGGTTCTTGTTCCCTTCTTTATTTTGCTTATTTTTCTTTATATCATTACTGAAATAATCTCTAAGGATACAACCTGATTTTTATCTTTCTGAGTCAAGTTTGGAACTGTGAGGGAAAATTAATAGTCTACTTAAGTAGCAAAAGTGAGCATGGATAACTTGGTGAATGGTGATGTAGCGGATGGGCTATGAAAAAGCAAACATCCAGATGAGGTTGAATTGGTTTTTACTCTTTACTGAGGGCAGCACATGTGCAAAGTTGGTGTCAAAAGACTGTCTGTTGGTGGTTTATCATAAACTTGCAGTATTTTTCAGTTGCATCACAAGCTTTTCAGATTTAGAATACCCTGTAAAATTGCAAATTGCCATTAAAATAGAAAAATCCATTATCATCACTCTTTAGATCAACTGGTTTCCATCATGAATTCTACATTTACAGATGTAATTCACATTCTGTTTTCACTGAACTGTTCAGCACAGTTCTTGGTTTTTACAACTAATTTTTGTTTGACTGATGTGTGAGTGGTATAATAATACTTCAGACCACACTGCAGTTTTGTAGAGAAGGCCAAGCACAACCTGATCCAGCCTTAGCAAACTGTTATCATACACAGAACCTGATCTTCTACAGTGATTTTTTTTTTTTTTTTTTTTAAAACCAGTGAAATCAGTAAGTGTGAAAACATTCTATGTTATAAAGCAAGTTGAAAATTAGTGGACTGATTTAAAGAGACAAATATTTTGTTGGCCTACAGATGTTTAGTTTTCTTAGACGTCTTCTATGTAGTGTATTGACTTGGGGAAAATCAGTGCCAACAAAACATTTGGCTGCTGATGTTTTTTTGCTCAGTTTTTTCAGCTTCATTATTAAGATGCAAAGCATTTATAATACAGTATGGCACATTCTTAAAAGCCATTTTTGTTTCCATGTTTTTTCTGGTGTTCTTTGAACCACATACCACTTCATGCATGAGAGCTCCATGTTGTTTTGCTTCACATAAAAAATAATTATGGTTTATTTTAAAATTCAACATTAAAGACCACACACAGCAATAGATAACTGCACTTTCATACAGTGTTTAAAATTAGATTTTAAACATTGAAAATAAATCCACTATATTACAGAATTTATGCCACTTCATCTACAAAATGCATGTTTGTGTGAGTTCAGTCTCTGAGTCCACAAAGAAGCTTTATATTCCAAGGGATGCTTTGGAACTTGGCTGCCAAAGATGGGCTTTGCTGCCCTTTTTGTACCTCTTTTAGTCACCCTTCTTCCTCCTCTTCCCTCCCCATCTTTTAAGATGAGGTTTAAAGTCTTTTGTGCATTGCTTACAGAGCAGCAATTTTATCTTGTTGTCATCCAGTTTTCATGGATTTTAAATGAAAATGCAAGATAGCCCTTCTTGGAGAAGTTTTATGGCTCTGAGTTTTATCCCCTCTTTCTACTTGTTAGTGAAATAAAATTGTTTTTCCCAGGATGTTCTCTCTCCCTTTCACCTTCAACCTTTTCACTAGGCTACTTGCCACTTTGAGAGGAAGAAACAGATTCTACTGGAAAACAAAAAGAGTAGACGGGTTATCTACATAGGAACTTCATAGGCAAAGTAAAGAGAAATACAGCTTAGTTGTTGGGGTTTTTTTGTCTTAGTCTTTAGTGTGCATGAGGTGATCACTGATATATGCTGATTTGAGTTTTCAGTATTTCAGTGGTCTTCTCAGTTTTTAGTGTGGACAAAATTGCAATGAAGTGTGTAGTAAAGTCAGTCCATTCTAATTTCCTATTTGTTCTGCTTACTCTGAAGCCTTTTAGAAAGTTGCTGTTTGGTACCGAAAGTCATCTACTGCAATTTGGGGTTCTTCTGGCGAGCAGAGAGATATTTTTAAATAATAAAGAAATACAGGTTTAGTAACCAGAATTGAATGGATGAACCACATGCAGGACATGAATCAACTGAAGTTAGTCTTTACGTTACTGAATATGTTGACTATTGAGAACTTACTTTGGGCTCTTATCTTAACAGTTTGGATTTAGATGGCGACATGAGAAAGAAGTAATTTCGGGAAAAGGTAATGCTGTCTTTCATTTTATATTATTTTTCTCCTTTATGCTTTTCTTGCTGCATTTTGACATAATTTTGTTAGACAGTATTTGACAGTACCAGTAAGTTTATCAGATAATAATGGACAATAAATTGCCCTTACTTCTAACTTTGCTGTTTCATGCCACATAGCTCTAGAGTGTGCACTGATCTGCATATATTAAAAGTAAAAGAACGTATGGTTTATTTTCACAAGGCCAGATTTGTAATGAAAACCAGCACAATGCATTTGATAATGTAGAATTGCCTGGGTATGTTTTTTTTAACTCCAATAGTTCTGTGTTACCTCATTAGTCTGTGATACCTTTAATTGAATTCTCTCAATACTTCTCATCGGGAGCTGATTTTCTGAACAGTTTCTTCAGTGCTGTTTTGCAAAATGTTAACTTTTTAATTGAAGGTCCATGCTGATGTCTATTTTAGGCTAAATGGATTTTGAAAGCTTCAGTGGGGCTCAGCTGTCATGTCTGTCAGCCCTGTTTCTAAATCAGTAGGTTATTCTGGCTGCTGATCTTTTTCTCTTGGTTCTTACCAGTGTGTTATTGGGACTTTGCACAGTGGTCCACATTGCATGGTTTGGGCGCATGGACTTTTTCAAGTAGCTTGAATAAGCAAGAAAGTGATGTGAATTTCTTCCTCTTCCTGTGGAAAGATATTCATACACATGTATGGTTTTCAGAAGTTGTGCATGCACACGCAAGAGAATTGCATGGAGTGATACTGTTGATCAGAACAGTTCTGTAAACAGCTCTATTATTATAATACTTTGCAAGAAGTTAGAAATAAACTTCTTCGGGGTTTTTTAAATTTTATTATTTCACAGGAGGAAATGTAAACAGTTAATGGTGGGTTTTTAAGCTATAAAGATTAAAGCTTCTAAAGGTAGTTTTCATATGCTGTATTCAGCACTACAGATTATATTGACAGATAGTTAAATTTTATATATTTATATGCTTTATCAAATGCTTCAAAAAGATAATTAAAATTAAATGAGTAATTTGTGGACAGTTATGTCTTTACGGGAGAAAAAGAATTTAAAGCTCCATTGAACTTTTAATATTTGGTATTCTGTATTTAAAAATGTGGGGGAAAAAGTGCCGAACTACATGTTTTAAGCTTTTGAATGAAATCCTAATGGAAAGCATGCAGTGCATGTAAGAATTGAGAAATAGCATCTCTCACCACTAAGGGGCACAAGAATTCAACCTTATTTTGTGTATTAGATGCTCTTTTCAAGTGCAGTTTCAAATGATCATTTAAAAAAAGATGTGTTTAATGCCTTTCTTTTGCTATTTTGAAGTATAAATTGGTAATATAAATTGTTTTAATTAAATGTGATAAAACATTAGTACCTACCTGTCTGATAAATCGCATTATAAAAGGGAAGGCATGTGTTTATTTTAGCTGTGACAATAATGGTAAATGAGAAGCACTGCTGGTGGACTGTGTGGTGGCTTGGGGTACATGAAGAAGCAAACAAAGCAGTGGGTTACATTTGGTTGCTCAGCTTACAGTGTCTGTAAGGTCATGGAAGAGAAGCAGAAGGGTTAGAATGAGTGAAAGGAGAGGTGTCATTCTCCTAATGCCAAGTTATTTCTTTCTTTTCGTTTCCTTCCCACTCCAATCTTTTGCTGTAGGTGTTGTTGAGAGTAGGTTGTATTAAAGATTGGTGTTCTATCTTTTTACATTTAAAACGTTAATGGCAGTTAATGGTTTAATATGTTGTCAGTTTCAATAAATGCTTCCACAAAATGGGCATTTTCCTAATTAAAATCTTAAGGTAGAAACCCTACTTAAAATTTTATAAATCATTAAAACAGTAGGCACATGAGGTAGTTGGTCTGAAAATAAATCCTTAAGCCGAAAAACTTTTAAGCTATTTAAAAAATATACTTGACATTCCATCCTGGTAGTTTTTCAAAGCATGAATAGTAAGGTGTGGCATAAAATTTTAAAATGAAGGGTATTTTAGGCAAAAGGCAATAGCATGAATGTTTTTTTCTGTAGGAAAACAGGTAACAATGTCACTGGGTAGAGGTGAAGTAGGACTTTTTCAGCAAAATGCAGAAAGAGCAAAGTTGAACATGTGGGTTTATTTGCTGTTTTCTACTTACCTGTATTTGTAGATTAGGTAGTAAAATACTCAAACCAGAGATATTATTTGTAAAAATAGGGTGACACAGTGTACTGATAGCCATACCTTACAAAGGGTTGAACATATTTAATATATATTTTAATTTGAAACTTTTTTTTTTAATGGCAGCGCTGGGGTTTGTTTTCTTGTTCAAATGTTAGAATTGCAAATGGTTTTACATTGCAGAACTGAAATACCTGAGGACACTGGCAATCCATTAGTTAGCAGCTTAAGCAGCATGTTCTGAGGTTAATCGTTCACCAACAGCCCTGCTTGTAAGCCTATTAATACACATCCTTACTGCCAGTTCTCCATACAAATCAGTCTTCTGCAAAGGAAATACTGTATCATTATTACTGCAATGCTGGGAATCCAGTGGTGTCAATGACATTGATTACGTGCAAATTGTTTTAAAATTAATGTTGCATTTAACATAGTAAAACCAAGGAAGCTTTTAAAGCTGCCATGTAGTTTCTCATAGAATTCAATTTCCTTTTCTCAAAAGAAAATTGTTAATAGAAAGTAATTTGAATACAAATTGTATGTCTAGTATATGAGGTAAACTAATAAGGTCATAAGAACATGGGCGTCTTAAATTTGCATGTACATGATACTTTGAATAATTCAACGTCATTGAAGATGAAATGTCTGAATCACACCTTCTGATCCATCAGCTTTTGCTGAGTAATGTATCCTAGTGGCATTAATTTCTTCAGAGTCCAGTATTAGGCTCACTATTTCATAACATGCCTTCATTTATACATAGCAAAATACAGGTAAAGTTGAGTTCTTTCTTTGCAGATATGCAATATTAGACAAGATTAATGGGTTTGGTTTTACCTGTTACTGTTTCCTTAATCTAGATGTTATTTTAGATACTTTAAAAAAATATTTTTTATTTTAAAGAAATGTAAAACAAAAAGCAAAAACTGAGAAAAACTGGACATAACAACCCCAAACCTATTCTTATTAATCATTGAACCACAGTTTGATGGTTTTGAACTCTTTAAAGGTCAGTTTTCCTGTGGAAATAAGCACTGTGATGAGAAAGAAGGCCTGAAGAGCTGGGAGGTGAATTTTGGTTATGTTGAACATGGTGAAAAGAGGAATGCACTGGTGAAATTGAGTAAGTCAACCCTCAAGGATATGTACCCTTAAAAGAAGACAAATATCTTGTTCTTTGAAAGCTATTTAGTGAGATCCGATGATAATTATATGAGTTCATGCAAACTGGAAAATGATGGATAGGAAATAATTTTGTTACATTGATTACAGGTAGAATAGATTTAGACAGAAGAACTATATAATAATATATGACAAAGTTGTTACAGGTACTTCATGGCACTTCATGCCATACCATTGGTGGTGTCATAAAATTAGAATAACTGATTATAAATTTTGTATACAAGCTCGTCTGGATTTAATGGACAATACTCCATTGCAAGAAGGGTGTCATCATTGTGATTTCTTAATCATTCCATGGCTTAGGAGTCCTTAGGGCTTTGGAGCAGTGTCTTGCACACCTTCGGCTCTACTAATTTTATTTTTAATACTTATATTCCAAAAATTCTAACTTTAGTTAAATCACTAATTTTTCTAGTATTGTCTCTTGAGGGGCATTTTCTTATTCAATATGGTGTATATTTTGATATGTTCATCAGATGGTTGAATTTATAACAGTTTACAGTTTATTTTGTGTAAAACAAGGTAATGGTGGTTTTTTCCTTTTGTGCACAAGACACTCCATGTGGCACCACTTGGTCTCTGGCAAAGCTCTAAGAGACTTACAGGTCTTCACTATAATTGGAGAACAATTTGATGTGTCCACAAAGATCCATAAAATGAGACACCTGTATGTGATAATTATACTTTTTTATGGTATTTTCCTCAATCCTGGCTGCAACTACACTGTAACTTTTGTTTTGAAGCAAAAGCTACTAAAATTGGAAGATAGCATTGTATGTAGTTTTATACATGTATTAATAAATTCTGTTGATTATGCTTTTCAAATACATGTGTATAATGTTCTCATTCTCTCTTTTTCAGGACTATGTCCAGAATGTTCCTACAAATTAAACTTTCATCACCGGTATGAATGGGGGCTGAATATGGGGGCTGAACTATGATAGATCACAGTTATGATGAACAACAGATAGGGTGAAGACTTCAACTGGTTGATTAGGAACTTCATTTATGCTGAAATCGTGACTTCTTACAGAGTCACTGACTTAAACACTGTTGAGAATTAGATACTGTGATAATGAAAGTACAAAACTTCTCCAACTGGAAGAATCCCCTCCCGCCCCCACAAAAGTTTCCTTTGTTTAATTTCAGCTCAATGATTATTTCCCTTTAAGCTAGGAAATTATGATCTCTTTTTTAAAGTAACACAAATCAAAGGTGTATCTAGATGGATATATCCAAGATAGCTAATTAATCCATTTTAAAACTTAATTTATATTCAGTTTAATTAAAGCAGAGTGTAGGCACATATTAAGAAAGAGAATTAACTGAATTAGTTTGATTTGTCTTGCTTCTTTTTGGAACTAAAATTGTAAACCTACTTGAATTCAGACTAAGCATGGTCACTTTGTCAACTGCAGAGTAATACTTTGAAACCATTTTAGTGACTTTTTTGTGTAGAGATGCAGGAAAAAGTTAACCTGTGTTCATAAGATAAGCCTATATAAGTAATGCTGAAAATAAAATGCATTGGTTGTTGGTCTACTGCAGGTTCTTAGCCTTGAGATTCTCCTACCACAGGTTTTGTTGCTATCAAACATGAAAATGTATTTTAAAACCCATATTAACTGTTTTTCCTCATTACATGTACACAAAATGGATTGCTAAAAGTAAAAATAAGATTTCAATATGAGTAAGAATTTGACATCATAAAATTACTTTCTGTATTTAATTTTTGAATGCCACTTCACTATCTGCTTTGGTGTCCTTTTAGCAGCTTTAGCATTTCCTATCCTTTAGCTATAGAGCTCTAGTGTTTCTGTAGCACTTTTCAACCTAAGATTTACTGTTTCTTGAGGACTACATTTAATAGAGGTGTACTTTTTTTTTTTTTTTTTTTTTTAAGGAGGAAAGAAGTCAAAGCACGCAAGAAAAGAGACACAGCTAGACTGAGCTCTAAAGAGCCAAAAATTAAGAAGACAAAATTGTCTCATTCGGGAAAAAATAAGTCCAAAAAAAAGATCCATAAAGGTAATTTTCAATTTTAGACCTTCAGTTTTTAAAATATTTAACTAGGTTAGTTGAATCTTAGCTTTGCTATAGCTGCATATGTATAAATGTATAATTATGTATAAATATATATACTTACCTTTCTTCAGTGTGTAACACGTAGTCAGATACATTTCTTAGGTAAAATTTCCCAGGTGCACAAGAAAGATACATTTGGGAAAAAAGAGATTGATTTCTTATATTTTACAAAGAGGAAGAGCCTTTTGAAAACTATACATTGCAAGGAAAATTTGTCCAAGAGTTGGACATTGCATACCAGAAAGGGTTGTGAAGTATTCAATTCCTTGAGCCTTTGGAGTTGAAAGCCTTTTGGAAATGTTAGATAACATTTTTACACCACAGATCTTGGGATAACATATTTGAGCTTAACGTGATGACCTTTGAACTCATGAAAAAAAATAATCTTTTTACTTCAGTGTTTGCTTGCTTGCTTTGATTGTATGGCATGTGTGTGTGTGTGTGCACATGTTTACGTGTAATATATTGTGATAGAAATATCCTTGTAAACAATTTAAGATAATGGATAAAACCAAGATAAGCTTACTGTTTTTAAAATGGTGTCTCTTTTCAGATCAGGCTTCTTCAGAAGATTCAGATAGTTCTGATCAAGGTAAAATATTTTAATATCTTCTGCATTTTAAAGTTTTGTAGTAAGTTGTATTATTTTATGGTCATTTGGCATTGGTCTTAGCTTTATTTGCTGACAGTTTTTATATTTTATGACAAGAATGCTGTGTGAAAACAAGCAGAGATATGAAGGGTCAAAATACATACAAATTCTTGGAGAAAACATGTAAGGAATTTTAAGAAGGAAATCTTTTAAGTGAGGTATAAAAACGTGTATGGGACCAGATATGCAAATATGTGTCATGTAGTATGTGCTGTGTAAAGAAAGTACTTTTCTGATATAATAACTACTATATTTCCTTTCAGAGAATGATACTAATATGTATTCTACTCAAACCATTAACAGTTCTAAAATAAATCCTAGGTTTTAACTAAAATGTTTTCCAGCTACCACCTGTAGTACCTCAGTTACCTGCTTGTTGCAGGTGGACGCACTCAGTCTCAATGTCTTCTTAGACAGTGGTTGTCTTTGTTGCTCAGTAATTCCAGTCCCCAGTTTCTTTTTTTGAGGAAACAAACCCCATCTTCTGATCGCACCAATTCTTGCTGTCTAGAAGGAGTTGAGCATTTATAGTGATTCTCTGCTGTGCTATACATTTTTAGGAATGTCCTTAGCACCTGTATTTTCCCAGCTACATACAGGAAGACCTGAAGCAGTTTACTTATGACCCAGACCATGCCCCAGGTCTGTGTTTTGTCAGAAAAGTGCTATTAGAAGATTGGAGTTTTTTAGGTCAGAGCATATTTCTGATAACAAGTTTTTTATTGGTTTACACTCTGTCCATATACTTACAGAGAAGTTACACATGAATCCATGGTTCCCAAAAATTTCACTGATAAATTACAATTGATAAATTGTCATTCAACTCATGATAATAAATGAATTCTACTTGAAACTTTATAGCAATTCTGAGTTTGTGACTATAAACCCTTCATGCTAGCAACAAAGTCTGATGCTGCTGTTGCACCAGCATCGGTGTTTTGACATGATTGTTGTAATGTTTGGCCAAAACATTAGTTCATGATGTCTAAGTGTCTTTTTGATGCTGTATTGAATAATATTGGAAAATGTTTTCCTTTTTTTTTTTTTTTATGCAAAGTGAAGTGTTCTTTCGATTCTTATGGTTACAGTTAAATGTTCTTCCTAGCATTATGCCACCTAACAAAAACAACAACAGAGATATAAATTCTTTTAAAATTCATTTCATAAGCACTTTTAATTTTTTTACAGGTTCAGATAACAATGATGCACAGGATGGTCCTTCAGATTCTGACTTTTGGAAAGGTCCTCTGCAAGAACCAGATGAAAAATCACGGTTAGTTCATCTAGTGAACTTGTAGCTAGTAAAATATGTCCATTGAGAACTGAAAAGGCAAAGATTGTTTCCTGAGTGTTTTAATGAATACTCTGAGGTTTAAAATTGTCATATTTCCTTCCATACAGTGAACCTAAGTTAAGTGAACCTAACCTCTTTTTTTAAAGAGGCGACATACACAGAGCTGGAAGAAAAACCTTTGTCAAGCAGATACCATGCCACTACTGCCTTAGCCTCTACTGTACTGTTAACTATCTTAGAAATAAATCCTAGGAGTCAATTCACTGCTGATGACAGGAGGGGAAATGCAAAGGGTATTAGAATATATTTAGTATGTCAGAATGGGTTATAACAGCTATAAATTCTATTCAGAAGTCTGCTGAATCTTTTTCATATGAAGATTATCTGATAGATGCAGGCCCAAAGCAGAACTGTCTGACCTTATTTATTTATTTGTTTGTTTTTTACAGGGAGGAGGAGTTCGATGAGTATTTTCAAGACTTGTTTCTCTGAAACTTTAAGTTGATGTAGGCTGATTTTCTTCAAGAATTATCACAAAAAATGTCTGTGAATCCAGTCAAAATTAGGGACAAGAGACGTCTTTCTGCCAACATACCATTTCTCAAGTCACATATGTGAACCTTCTCAGTAGATTGATTATCTTTGTAGAAGGCTGCAGGTCTGAAAACTTTCTCTTGTGGTAGGCTGTATACTCAGGAAATAAGAAAAATACTTTTTTCAGTTCAGTGCAAAAGATAAATGGCACTCAAAGGTAGGAAGGATGTGAACAAACTGTAGTTTATTGACATTACATTAGGGATGTTGGCTGCTTTTTATTCTATCCCAAACTTCATTTAATGTCAATTTTTGTAAAGGGGTATTTAGGAAGATTCTGTTATTAGCCACACACTTTAATATAGTCCTATTTCTAACTTATTAAACAAGAGGTAATGGACTTAAATGTATTAGTCATGTACACTTTAATATTCATGTATTAGTTTCTGTATTTTCAAATGCTATTGGAGAAGTTCAATTTTTAGCAAATGTGTATTTTGCCTGAATTAAGTAAACTGTATCTGAAATGTCTCCCCTGTTCTTTAGAAACGTTTAGCTCATTGTGACTTTGTTTTAAATTTTAGTTGTAATATGTTGTGACTGATAATTCCACTTAGAAAAATCTGGCCAATTAGTGAAATTGTTGATGTAAAAAAATAAAGTGTGAAGCTTTCTCCTGGAGATGTACATGTGACTTGTATGTTATCTGTGGTTTCTGATCTCCTTAAGATTGATTGAGCGTTAATCCTTCTTTAAAGTGTAATCCTAAATATACAAGTAAAGAATGTACATGGCGTGAGAAACTTACTGGATTCATCTTCCTCTTCAAATTGCAACACAACTTTAAACGTTCTTTGTTTTTATGTTTCCAAGAAAAAAGTCTGCACATGAATAGTTAACAGTTGCTGGGTTTTTTGTTGGATGAAGATTACTTTGGATATAAAGGACAAACTTTTTTTAAAATTAAATGTTCATGGTAATTAGAGGAAAGTTAATGTTGTATAAAATATATTTTTGATAAGTACTTGCCACTGTAGATATATTTATAGAAAGTATTTATAATAAGTATTTGATGTGGAAAATGTAGCAGCAGAGATGGTTGCAGTGTATTTATGAACATTTTACATGTACTCAAATAAGTTGAGAACTCCATTTACAAGTATAACTTAATATAATTGCATTTCAAACACTTTGTACTTACATAATAGATGACAGTACAAGGACACATTTAGGATCTACTTGAATGAGAAATAAACATCGCCTTGCATGAAGGCTTCTTTAGGTAAGAAGGTGGATTTAAAGGTTAATTCTCTGTCATCTTGCAAGCTTGGTAGAGAGTCAAATCCAATCTGTGGCAATCTGCTTACACGTATGCAACTTGCCCAAAGGGGCATTTTGCCAAATGTCTTGCTATATTTGTTGCTTCAAGTATTATATATTTTATGTTCTGGGTAACTAACTCCACTTTGAGTGTTCAAAATACATTTATGAAATGCTACAGTACATTTTAAATACATCATTTAATACAGTTTGAATAAAATTACATCATTAAACAGCCTTGAAGTAGCTTTCATTAATATCTGCATTTAATACAGAAAATAATACATGATACCCAGTTTTATGCCATAACTAAGTTTGCATAAAATATTTGGCCCATTTATAAATAAGGGTGTAATAAGTAGGATATTGTTTTGTGGATTCCTTTAATCCTGGTTAATAGTTGTACATAGTATCATCCATGTTCATAGACCATTCTTAGAAAGGTATACAATATGGCAAATCATTCATTCCATCATTCTCCTTTCTCTGTGGATGCTGAGGGGAAAAAAAAAACCCACAAAGTATGAGTCTGCTTTCTTTAGAGGAGAAAGAAAAGTGGCAGGATTGAGTCTGCATGTCAAACTTGTTTGTTGCAGGAATTGCCTTTGACATCCATCTCCTTTTAGATTTGGAACTGATTGCAGTGAATGCTCAGATCTGTGCATAATACACTGTTTTCTTTCCCTCAGAAAGAGGGAGCTTTGTGAGACCTGAGTAGAAGGTATGGAGTGGACTCTGTCATTCTTGAAGAAAAGAAGGGAGACCGTTGTTTATGAAGAGCTAATTTGTGTGCAGTCTTGTCTTCTTGGTTGTAGAAAGGGAGGTAATGTGAATTCTGATGTGCTCTACTTCTGCTGTCCTCTCCCTCCCAAGATTAAATTGGTGCTAGTTCATTGGTTTTCAAATCCTTTCATATACTGCATTTAAAAAAAAAAAAAAAAAAAAAAAGTGCATTGGGAGTACGTGAGCCTTTTAAAATGCTTTTGAATCTAGATCCTGCTGTGGATGTCCTGGTATAGGTACCTTCGTAAACTCTTACTTGTATGCAAAGTGTGATGTTTATGGACTGCCTTTATAGATTTTTACAATAAAAGGTGGTCAGTTTAGGAACTGTGAGCAGAACCATTTGCATGTGGGCCCAGTGGCTTCTCTGAGCTGTGGCTACAATTTACAGATTTATCCTTGGTAGTTTTGAAAAAAATCCTGTGTATCATGGAACTGCTTTTTTTAAGATACAAGCCAGGGAACTGTGCTGAGCATTCTTCAAGTGACAGAGATGGGTATGCTAGAACTTGATATAGTATTGAGAATGAAGCAAAAGGACAATTCCAGATTAAGGAAATACACATAATATAAAAATCTAAATATACATGTTACAAAAATGGCAATTTTTTGTTTGAATTGTACATGTTAGATTTCATTCAGTAATTTCATAGAAGATCTGACAAAATTATGTGTATTTTTTTCTGGACAGTGTGTAGAAGTTATATATTTTAATAAAAATATTGTATATAAATTGTGAGATGAAAAAACACCTAGAGCTCACAGTTAACTCATTTTGCACCATTATTTTCTCTTTTAATTTTCCATGTTTTAATTGTAACTGTTTACTCCATTAAAAATTAATTCCAACAGCAATTGTTGGAACAATTAACGATTGTTAAGAGATCAATCTATACTATTCTATGCGAAGCAGAAATCCAGTGGGGCTCATTGAAGTTCTTCCTAGATGTCTTCTGCAGCAGAAACAGTGTCTGAGACAAAGAATTACAAAACTATACACGTTTTGGATTTTCCGTCCTCTCCACCACCACCTCCAGCTGCATTTTCTGTTTAAAAAACAGAGAAGGAAAGTAAAGTTAGTGTTTTCCGTTAATTTTAGCTGCTCTTATTTCTTGTTAAAAAGGGATTGCTTTTGTGATATGCATATTATGTGTGTTTGCCCTTCTGAAAATTCAATGTGCTTTCACTACTTGTCTGGCAAAATGGAATAAGAAGCAGTAACATATGCTAAATATACTTATGTGTATATAGTGTAGCAGTTGATGCTAACATTTCTCAAAGGACCAAACACACTGAACCACTCTTACTGGAAAGTTTCAGTAGTTAAAGTATATATAGCTCTGTCCCACACATACAAAACTGAGGTATGTAAGCCATGCAAAAGAAATAAACTCTTGGATCAATATAATCTGTGAATCTATTTTTGAAGCAAATGATACAGAAACTTTAATTTGACCTAATTGTATAAGCCTTTATCCAATCCTTCATGAATCTCTTTGTAATTACCAATTAAGAGAGACACTTTTTGTTTCTTGTCTATAGCTACTGATTCTGTTACTGCCTCTCTCAAATGATTCCACAGATGTTCATTGGTCATAGTTAAGATTCTTTTAATGTAATAAATAGCGATTCCAGGTTCACTTAAGGTAAGATACCAATATTAGAATTAAAACTTACATTTGAAAGCTGTGGATCACCATGTTACTAGGTCATTTTCGACCCTTTCCACCCTTTCCACCTGCATTGAAACATGTCACATAATCAGTGTCCTACCCTCTGTAATTTGTGGATATAATCAACACTATGTTACTAACTATATGTGGTTTATTTTCTTAGCTTAATAGTATGTATTCCAGTTTCATTTCTCTTCTGAACTTTCCACTGCAGTGGTTCAGCAAATATGTTTATTTTGTTTTCTGTCTGCTGAATGGCCAAGAATAGCCAGGTCAGTGTGATCTAGAGAAACCATCATGGTTCAGCACGTATCAAATTATCGTTTGTGTGAACTGACTTAACAAACCCATACATTTACATGGCCTCAATCTGACAGTGTCACATTTGTTCTTCACAAATGTGCATGGCTACATTCCAGTGTATGTTTAAAAAGATGCAAAATAATTCACTTACATTTTGTAATAACCAGTTATGATGTACAGTGGTCATTTCGTAAGCCCCTGCAAATCAGTCTGTCAGTTCTTGCCTGTGTAACGTTCCTTATGGGAAAATACTTAAGTCGGTGACTACGTGATTCCATGATACCAATGATGTAAGATGGTCCTATCTTGAAGTTGGGAGTAGAAATACCTGAGTCTTCCTAAATGGATAACTTATTTTTTTATTTAAGAACCATATGCATAAGAGCATAGGATCAGACCTGAGTAACTATACTCTTTGCCAAGAAAGCAAATGTAGAGGAATGTTTGTGTGTAGGTCCCAGGTTTGGTTTTGTTCTGCTGGTATTTCTGTGAAGTTCAGATGCTTACATTCCAGGTGAAGGAGAGAATACTTTGTTCATACTCACAACCAGCTTGTTCTCAGCAATGAATTAATCTTAAATAATTAAGATTATATGATTAATTGAAAAAAAAAAAAAAGGTGTCTTTAAAAATATATTTTAGGTGAGAAATAATAAGGTGGGCACAGTTTTTATGAGTCTGTTATCACAATGCGAGTAGGCCAAAATGCTTCTTTTAATTTTATTACAATAATAATATTTGACTTATTTTATTAAACTTCTCTTTCAGAAATGTGCTTTGATTAAATAATGTAACTTACAGTTCTTTTTTTAACCACTTTACAACCACTTTTTTTTATTCTAGCATAGTATAATTTGTTTTAGGAGTCACTGTCTAGTTCCTCTTCACACTCTGACAGTAACTTGATGGGTGGCCTCAAGTAACCTCTTCTTTGTGTGAAATGTGAAGAGTACTCACCTATTTCCCACAGACACTGTTTAACAAATAAGTTATTCAGTACTGTTCTGTGTTTTAAAGTTGTGAAACACACATTTAGAGTACACTACCTTTCCTTCTTCAAACTAGCTGTCAATAAATCGTTCTGTAGTAATCACAGGCATTTTTATTTTAATCTCTGAGCCTTTTCAGTCATCTCAGCTGATTGGCAGAGCAGTTGACCTGCTGTTCCACATGCAATATGGAATAAAAATAACTGACTCATTTCACTCTTACACTTGAGTGATAGGTTCTCAGTTTCTACAAAATCAGATTCTTCAAGGTTATCATACACAGAACTCTACTTTCAATTTTAGGACTCGAGCTGTCTGTTTTAGGAAGATTAGTGCTGAATTTGTTGTATGAGAGAGTATATTTCAGCCAAGAAACTGACAGTAGGGAACTAAAGCCAAAAGCTTTATCTTAAACTTGTAAGAAAGTCGGGACTTACACCACTTTTTACAGTCCAGATGCACACTATCCATTCCTATCTCTTTTCTTCATGCTTTTCATTTTCAATTTAGACAAAGCACCTGAATACATTTGGGGTAATGCCACACAATTTTGATACATCTCTAGTATTTCAGGTGCTTGCAGCATTCACAGATACATGTTTAATTACCTTCCATTTTAAGTCTTGAGATAAAGGAAATTTTGTATTCACTTGTGTGATGATTGCATTTTCTATAATTCTGCAGTTTAGAAAATGAGGTTAGTGTACTGGATTTTTACAACCTTTAAAGGCTACTCTTGTTCCAAGTAAAAAAGAAAGCTAAAAAAAATTGCCTAATTCAGAACTTGCGTACCCTTGGTATAAAGTTTAATAGAATGTTGCACAAGTGTGCTGCATCTGTGAATTTGAGGGAGAGAATATGTTGACTGCCTTACAAATATATATAAATGAAAATCTGAGAAGTTACATAACCTTTTTTGGCAGCTTCTTCTTCTTCCTTTTTCTTTTGTTCCTCAATAACTTTCATCTTCTCTTCATATTCATCAGCTCGTGTTTTCCATTCAACCCTATTGTTTTGAAGACCATCAAACATAGGTGTAATTTCCTTGTGAAACCTTGAGAATTCCTATACAAACAATTTAAATTAGTAAATTAGAAAGTTGTAAATACTGGGGATTTGTAAAGTCTGCATTAGTGGCAATGCTGCTGGTTTGCAGAGAAAACATTAGCTTTCATTTTGCTATTAAATCTAATTCAGTAGGCATGCTAGATTATTTAAACTTATTTAATGTTTTTTCCCAAGCACTTGTTCCATGTCTGGTAGTGGGTTTTCTGTAGAAGAGAAAAAAAAAATTTAAAGAAACATTGTGGGTACCTATTGGTGCATGTTTGAAAGCATGTTCTTGACCATGCAGCAGTGGCATATTATTGGAAATACTGTGTTGGGATAATAATGCCTTATTGTGCACACAGTCAGTTAGAAAAGACCTGAATTATGTACTGCACTTTTTAGTATTTTCCCTAATCCCTCATATAATACAATCATAACTATGGTACATGATATTTTATCATATATGTTTATCAATATCAGGATTAATAAAAAAGTCTAGTATCTTATTTTCTATTCCAAACAGATGAGGATGTGTATGTAGATGTTAAAATACTACATGTCACTTTTCTGCATGACATTTTGGGATGATATTAAAAGATAGACAGGGATTAATAATGTTGGCATTTCAGTGCCTTACAGAAGATATAGAATATTTCCAGAATATTGTAAGTTTCCTGTTCCTTTGCCATGCCACTAATTGCTTTCTGTAACATCCCACATGTTGCATGCTTATATTAAATGGAACTGTGAAGAATCAGACTGGGCTTCCTAACTCAGTCTTTCAAAGTAGTGTCAAACCCTCAGAGCTCTCAAGTTTCCCTGAGATATTCACTTTTTATGAATTTGCTTCATATCTCTTGAATTTGCTTCAAAAGTTGAAAAATTGTGGTTGCTATAGTTGTTTATCCTGTGACCAAGAGTTCTCCTGCTGTCTAGAATGTTTTAACTACAACAGTTTGTTACACGTTCTGCTGTCATAACTGCTGCAACTGTAAAACAAACAAAAAATGTTCTTACCTTGTACACAAATGTACACACAAAATCTATAAAACCAACTTGTAGTTTAGGTAGTTCATCTCCTTTGTTTCTGTCCATCATAGGCTAGAACAGAATAGCAGCAATTTAGATCATGTAGATGTCATGCTTTTTAGTATAATGATCTAGGAAGCATCACGGACCTTCATCTATTCAGTGCTTTAATAACAGTTAATATTTCTTAATACAATTAAATTATTTAGTACTTACAATGGGTTGTTGCTGTAGCACAGTTCGTTCCAGGTCACCTTGCTCCCAGAATTCATTTGCAACCATGAGGGCAACCTGAATAATCACAGTTCAGTGGAAGTGTCAGCAGAAAGCAGTAGATTGAAAGAAAGAAAGAACAGGACTTTCCAGAAACTATGAAAATGTTGATTAACCAAGAACTGGCATGTTATTGTTTACTATTTAACTATTATTACTAACTTCCCTTCCACAAAGAGAGGACTTACTTCTTGCTAGCTGCATTATCTCGGAGTAGTTTAAACATTTCTTCAGAAATAGGGTGTTTTGGTCAAACACAATAGAATTGAACTCTTTAATCCCTCTAGAGATAGTCACCTGCTTCTTTCAAAAATTACAGACACTCTGTGGTATACTTAAGTCTTTTTCCAGCAAATTATCTCTACCAATATTGTGGTGCATGCTAACAGATTATTTTCCACAGGAACAAGACAATAGTAGCAACATCTAGTACCTGTAATGTGTATTGTTACTCAGATGTCTCCACAAGTATCTTGCAGTTGCATTTTGATTATGTGTTGTTAAAACCTATTCCTGTAAGGCTAAGTGATGAGCTTCAGTGTGATGGTCAGTAAGTACTGGAGCACTTGAAGTGCTTACGTACAAAGCAGTGTCACAAGGTATTATATAAATTTATTTTTAGTGTGTTTAAGCTACTTTGCAATGGCACCAAGATGTACAGAATAAACACAATTAAAATCATACTGTTGTTAAATCTGCACCTGAAAAATAGCAAAAGTTGGATAGCACAGAAATAACTGGGTGATACTTAAGGGCAACTAGAACAGCTGACAGAATCAAGGATGTCAGTTTTAGCTGAAGGACACATAGAGAAGAGTGAAACAACTGTGCAGAGGCTGGGGAGAGGCATCGCGGAACCCTTACACACACAGTGACAGGTTGTTTTTTAGAAACACAGTTGAGTGCAGGCAGATCTATCAACTGCTAAGTAATTTTTTTTTTTAAATGATCATGCACCAAAGAGGCAGTGAAACAGATAGTAAATGCAGTATTGTCTGTTTGAAAAGTACCTACCTTACTTTGCACTTCCCAAGGCTTGGTTATTGCAGACAGATCACATCCAGTCATCATCATAGCCCTTTGAAAAACGCAAAACAAAATGGGAGTAGAGTTAGGATGCTGATAGAAAACAAACAAAAGTCTAAATTTTCTAAGGAATTTAGATACCTAACATTCAGATGGATGCACATTTTGAGAAGATTATAGATGTATTTCTAATTTTAAATTTTGATTATGCTCATCATCAGACAGTAACACCGAGTCTTAATTGACATATTTAGGTGCCCAAATTCTTTTAAAATCTAGTCCCAGATAACTAACTGAATAAAGAGTAAAATATTAACCACTTACATGATGACTTCTTTTTTTGTTGGGTCAATAGATATATATTTAATCGCCTCCTCTTCTGTTTCCATTTTCTCAATCGCATCCACAATCTTTTGAAACATAGTTCTCTTTCTGTTAAAACATACCAATAAATGATATGTTAGTGAACAAAAGTTTCTGCATTAAAAATGAAACAGAGAAACATATTTCTGATATGAATTATGCTCTCCAAAGGAGCATCATAGTAGTATCAAAATGACACCTTATTCCTATGAACTCAAACTTCTCAGGTAACCTAGCATGTTTAGGTTTTGCTATATACCACTGACATGTAAAGCATTACATCAAAATTCCTGACAAACAGCAAGTTTCCTAACTCTTCATCTCTTCATATTAAATTGTTTGGTGTGGCATTCTTATTTCTTTAGTATTACATGGCTTGTTTTACTTCCTGTAGCGTAATGAATTGGGAAAAGTGAAGAAAATACTAATAAATGTCCCTCCCCTCAAAAATCTAAAGCACAGAGACCTGACTGAGAAAAACTTTTTCAAAAACATAAACATGTCTTCCTATTGCTTAATAAATTTTCTAATATGCATTTAGAATTAATGAAGAAATGGAATTATTGTACATTAAAATTCAATAGCTGCTGTTGAACAACTTGCTGAATTGTTTCCTGTCTCTTGACATTAAATTGTCCCAGTCATGAGATATCTGCACCAAAACAAAAGGGTCCATATAACTTTTAAGGAAAATGCCCATTATAAAAGCACGTTAAGTCAGGAAAAGGAGGCAGAACAGGAGCAGGATGGATGGATTGACATTCGGAGTCTTTGGCATATTTAGCACTGGGATCAGTTGGTGTCTGCAGTTTTTTTTAAACCAGCATCTTACTTTCCATATCATAAGCATACTACTGTTTAGTATGAGTAATTGTAGTATGGTGTGCTAAATATCACACATGCACACAACCTTATGATTAGCCAACAGAACCCACACCTCTGAAATACAGTGTTTGCTGTAGCTATAATGACTTACTAAACATACACTATGTTTATATATATTTACGTGCTCTCTAATTTGAAAGCTTATAAGGAATCTAAGAATGTCTTGGTTTTTTGCAAGAATTAGACTTAATAACAGTTTTTATTATATCTGTACTCTGCATATAAATAACTAAAAACTACAGTTATAAATCGTATAGGATTGACATTTTTTCAGTAGGAAGTTACACGGAATTTAGTACTTACTTGAAATACAAAGCCAAATCAGTTGCTATTATTGCAACTTCAAATAAGTGTAGAACGGTTTCAAACTGGCGCTTATTTAGGTTCTGGAAGATGTTTAAACTCTGCAAGATGGAAAGTTTACGAATTCAATTCCTTTTATAACACTGTCTTTGGTTTGTACTTTACAGGTTGTCTCAGAAAATGGTATAACAAAATTTGTCAACCACAGTCCCTAAATTAAAAGAATGCTACAAATAACATTTTTTCCATTTGGTAAAGATGGCCCTTATTCATGGCTAAAAGTGAACAGTTAAGTGGATCTAAAATGCTGCACCTGGAGGACGCACAAATTAATAAATCCACAGTGACTCAAAGAGTTGCAAATCCATATATAAATTAAAACCAAAGAAAACCACCAGTACTCCACTTAATTAGTAAAGAAACGGCAGTTCTCCATAATTACAAGTTCGCTTTTCATAAACCTAATTTTCCTAGGCTTTTGAAGCTTAACAGTAAAGACCTTTTCCTCCTGTTAACCTGGGTCAACACAATTGCCTGCAGTGCTGTTAGGATCCTACCATACTAAATGCAACATCCTTTTCTTTAGGCAAAATGAATTAGAGCATCACACTTGGCATTTTTCTAAGTGTCCTGGTTTTCCTTCCTTCCTTCCGTCCTTCTTTAAGTGAGGTGTCAATATCCATGAAGGCATGAGGCACAGTGATGCCACTGTTCAGAGCTTCCAGAAGTCCTGACAACTGATCCAGCAAGGAGCAGGAGTCAATCCCTAGCATCTCATATTTGAAAAAGTACATCACCATCAACAAAGGTAAAGGTATTTGTTGTTTGTTTGTTTTTTAATCATAAATCTTCTGGAGTTTTTCTGAACATTGTGCTACTGGTTAGTGTAAGAACTTATTCTGTGGCCTCATGAGGTCAGGAAATCGCAGCGCCACAGGGATTAGAAAATGAAAAATGAGGGTGCAAGTAGGTGCCTGCCATGCTGCTGCGAGCCAGTGTGATGGAAGGGGAATGTGGGTTTAAACCTTGCCTGTTAAATTTTCCTGCAAAATAAGTAGCGAAGAGTTGTAAGTAGTCCCTTCCCTTGTTACCAGGACAGAGCCAGGCACCACTGAGGGAAGGATGACTGAGACCCGGAGCAGCCGGCCTCTGCAGGGCAGAGGGCCTTGGCGGGCCGCACTGACGCCATTTTGTTGAGCCCAGGTAGACAGCAGTGGGGAACCTCAGCTCTGCGGCTGCTGGGGAAGGGCAGCTAAGGGCAACTGCCTAATTCGGGGATTATCAGTAATGGGAGCTGTGGAGGAGCCTCATGATACTGCCTTCTATGTTTTAGCAAGGTAAGGTGTTGGTTGGGGGGTCTGGCCTGGGGGTGAGGGGGCCCCCCACAAACAGCTCCATCCTGTAGTTCCTCAGCTGCCAGAGCCAGCAGCTCAACTCAGACCTCTTGAACCATGGGCAGCAGTTTAATTACAACTTTTTGTTTGTATGTATCTGTATGTATTGTATTTTCTGCTTTGGTTTCAACATCAGCTGTTGTGAAAGCGGAAGAAAGCTGAGCAGTGTGAGTTGAGTTCCAGAGGAAAAGCTTTTCTATCTTAAGTATTTCTGGTGAAATTACTGATGTTTCTCTATAAGTGGACAATGCATAAGAATTTGGTTTAAACTTCCAAATTTTAGCATAATTTCTTAATCTGGACCTAGAGGAATGAATGAGACACAGTGAAATTTGGAACATCATAACTTAATTGGATCTTTAGTGTTGATCAGTGTGAACAGAAGGTTCATGCAGACATACCTCATCTTGCAGTAGGGTTTTACTGTACTCTAGGTGATGCCTTTCTAAAATGGAAGAGCCATGAAGTTTTGCCAGTGGAGCAGCTGACCTGTTGAAAAAGAAGCAATTCTTTTATAATCTTTCTTTAATCTATGCACTTTCTATGTACCCTAAAAGTAGCCTTTATTAATCTTTTAGTATTTATTCTGTGGTACAACTTTTGAACTCCTGTCTGCCTGTAATGACTGTGGGCCATGTCCTTGCTTACTTGCTGTAAGCAAGTTAAATCTAAAGTAACAGTATAATGGAGTTTAATTCCTCTAATGCCCTTGGGCTCCTCCCCCCACAATCACTGTTTTATGAACTGTGCAAGTTCTGTCAGCTCAAGTGTGTTCACTCTTAACACAAAGCTCAAAGCATCCTTCTGACAAGCTTCAAGCAGAGGAAATTCTGCGTCAGACTATGATAGTGGGAGGAAGGGATAAGTGTCCTATCTATGTATTGTAGGTGGTCCTGCATGTTTGGAATTGTATTTTCTTCCTTTCTTCCCTTGGCTAATAATTCCATTCCTCAGACAACCCAAGGCGGATTTGGGTAGCTACATGCTACCTGTGTTTTCTGACTTGTGATTAGGACTGTCGTAGTAAAGCCTGATAACTTTTTATAAATAGCTTTATTGCGTATGACCTTGCATAGAGGGCTTTCAGCTAGGGAAGACCACAGTAGAAGGATTTAAAACCCCCCTTAAACTTATTTGGATAAGAGGCAGTCCGCTGAATAATAATCAGCATCTGTCATTCTCTCCAACGTCACTTGGAGAATCCCTGAGAATAATCAGAAAATCCCCTCAACGTCACTGCTCTAGCACACAGGCTGAAATGCCTCTCCTGGGAGGAGTATATTCAGGGTCAGAGGAGGAGGATGAATCATTCTGGAGATACAGTTCGTTGGAAAATGTACTCAGAAAATGATGGTTACAGTCTTCTGGTACACGTGACAATCTGAGAAACCGGCTAACACATAGAAACAAGCCCTAACAGATCATGTAAAAGACTAAATGGTCAATTCTTAACTCTTCAGGAGAAGAGTGGGTCTCACCATGATATGCCATGATGTATTACAAAGATAAGTGTAAAACAATTTTTTTTTTAATAACAAAAGGGGAAAACTCTCAAAGAAATTCTGTAGAATATTTTCTCAGAACAAAAGGATCATGAATTGCAAAGCTAGACCTCACAACGTGTAACTTAACTGCCATGTGAACTCGGTGGCAGAACACAAGCTCTTTAGCTCAGAATCCTGTATAATATGAGATTACACCTCAGGAAAGGACATACATCAATCAGTAAACTGGCAGGGGGAGGGGCAGGGCGAAAACTGAGCTCCTCAAATTAAATGGTAGAAGACAAAGAATGCAGCCTACAACCTATCTGCATCTAAACTAGCCCTTTTCTATGCCATGTCCTGAATCCCTCTCCAGAAATGTGCTTATGCCTGGTCTTGAAAAAAAGTAATACAGTTAGGGATGTTTATTTACTTCTCTCATTTCTTTGTGGCCTCATGTGCATGAGGCTCTGCTACAGTCCAAGCATTGCCAGAGCTTAGTCTCTGTTAAAAATGAATTGCAGCTCGAGGACATCCTTCTAAGACTCTACTTTTGCATTTTGTCTTTGTGTTTCATCTATCCTGACAAATGCCCTGAGGCAGAAATCTTCTGTAGCATAAAATGTTTATTCATACCAGATGAATATGGAATATTTTTGCAAGTTTTGAGATTTTTTTTTCATTTGCCACTAAAAAGACTTCATTTTGATAAGTATTTGTACTTACTTCATTTGATACAAGTTATTGGTCCCTCTGTGATCGATGTCATGGCAGAAAGCAGCAGCAACCATGGCAAAGGCTTCTAGATCAGTATAGTATTTCTTTATTTTGCCTGTCTGTAAAAGAAAACAGACCATTCTAAGTATGTACCTTCCTGATTTTTCAAGTTGGAATTGAAAGCAAAATTAAATAATGAATGTAAGGTTAATATTAGCAACATTACCATCAGCAGAGTAAACATTGTTTGCCCCACATTGAAGCCATGTCTCCAGTTATGGTAAGTGATATCTCGATAACCCTTCCTGACTGTGTACATCCATCTTGTAAGGACCTTTTATGAACAGAAGGGATTAAGACTGTGTTGTTAATTGAGAAAAAATGATGTAATTCCTATAAAATAACTGGAATATACTATGAAATGTCTATGCAAGTTCTATGAGAATAATTGCTATGCCTTGAATTAAACATGGAAACAGCAAATTGTTCTTCTATAAATGCATGCTGATTTAATTCTTTCCATACCTCTCACAATTTCAGGATTAGATTTAAGTCTTTGTGACAAATACAAATGTTTAATTAAGAAAGGAAAATTGTTATTCATACCACTAATATTGTAATATTGCCTACTTCTATATTTAAGTACCGGGAGTTAGCTATTTTTCTTCTATCTTAAATATAAACAAGACAAAATAAGTCAAACCTCAGCTGGGACTTTGAACTTTTCAACAACATTGATCTCAAAAAACAGGCGTATTCCACAAGTTATCAGGCCATGCTCTGTAACAGGGAAGTCACTGAAGCGGAATTCATACAGTTCTAAATCTTTTGGATCAGGTAATTCTTCTTTCTGTTAGGAAAAGTCAAAAAAGCCCAAGGGTTTTTCAAACAAAATTGAAAACATTTATTCTCTTTTCTGACTTTAGTAGCAACACTGGCTAAGGACAGTATGCTTACTATATTTTTTAAGGCCTCGGGTTTTAGTATGAACTTTTAATGTCTACTAAGTTATGAATCACAATTATGATACTGCTAGCTTTCTTCTCAAAGAGGATAGGTGAAACTCTTGGTCAGACGGTGTTGCTTCATACTCTGAATTCCAACACAATCTTTTGTTACCATCTCAACATTGCCTTAGTTCAGAAATCTCAGGCCTTGGAATTGCTCCTTCATGGTATAAGGTCCTTTGATTCTCACACTTTTAGCCTGGTCTCAAGGCTGCAGTTCATCTTTTTAACAACAAAAATTATTCTTGTTAAGTGCTGTTCTTTCCATTTCGATCTTATCAATAGTGATGAATATAGTGACTAAAACCAATCTGTCTAGAACAAAATGTTTTATTTTTATGGTCAAATAAAGTTTAACAATGACTTTTTTTTTAATAACAGAAGGTTAGCTTGCACGCCTACCTACGCATACCCTGTCTTCTCTTGGAGAGACTAGAGGCAAGCAAAGAGTGCTGTACCTTTTTTGACCTCTGGAGTGTTGCTGGTTTGTTTCTGCTCTACAACTCTATTCTGTCTTACTTTGTCTCTTGTGACAGTCTCTCTTTGTCTATGATTGCCTATATATACTTAATAGACAAACCTCTAAGGTTGATTTGGTGCATGGAAAGTGAACTGGAAAATCCTGCAAGATCAGATGTAAAGAACCACAAATCCTATTTGTTCTCTTTTTTGTCTGCTTGCAAGAGATTCTTGACTGCTTTACTCTTGAATGATCTCAGTACATGCATAAAGTAAAAACTGTTGCAATGCTCAGGTGTACAAAGCATATAGTATTCATGGTTATTATGGCTTATTTCAAATCCCTTAGAGTCATTTACTTTCTAGTAATGTAGCTTGGTGATTGCTGTAGTGATTGCTTTTCTGTAGTTTCACACAGAATCACAACTGTTTACAACAGTCTATTCTGAATAATCCTGACTACTGATGAAAGTGAGGGAACATTCTAGAAGCAGTGGACTGCATAAGCACATAATCTTTTCCTCATGTATTAAATTTCATTAGAAGCTGTCTGGGTGCTATTCAAGGATTTTTTTGTCTCTGAAGGCCAGATACAGAGCTTAGACCAGATCTTCCTTGTACTGAAGAACCTCCATCAAACTTATACTAAATTCTAAAATGCAAAGGATATGAAAGTTAAGAAGCCTGTATTAAATTTAAATTGTCTATTTTGTATACATTATATACATTATGCAAACATTCACATTGGATAGCCTAACTGATAACAGCCATACTGGTGAACTGCTCTATAACACTTTTCATCTGTGTATCCCAAAGCCTAGGGAAAGCGATAGTATATTTTAAAGAATGTGCCAATCCAAACAAGAATTAATTCAGGAATGTCAGATGCAACATAAAAAGAAGATTATATGGTTACGATGACTCCCTTCCTCCATAGTAGGCTATAAATGATCTCCATCTTATGGATAAGAAAAAAGATGACTGAATGTATGTATGCATTTCAACAAATAAGGCTGAACATCCATGCAAAGGTATTTTCTTTTCCCCAGGATTTTCCTTTATATCTCCTCTGATCTGAGGTCAAGGACAAGGAAACGTGGAGCAGTGGTGTTTTAAGACCCATTACTTTGTGAATCATCAGATCTAGAAACACCTGCTTTATCCCATTAGCTATCTGGGATTCCAGGTCTTATAACAGGATAAAGCATTTGCATGTAGCCATGGCAGTGCAGGAGATAGACCTTTGATTTTGTGACTGCATAATGTTGAGAGAACACATTTTGATTGCTTTTTGGAGATTTAAAAATTCATACCAGTACTATGTTTTTATATTTGGAGCCTGTACTATAATAATCAATTGTTACTCTACCAGTAGAGATATTTTATAGTATTTATCTATTCATTTTGCAATTCTTCATGCAGCTAAATTAAATTTATCTTAAAAGGTATGTGAAGCTACAAATGGTCTATTGACGATTTTTTTTGTTTCACTACTTGTAAGCTGTGTGAGCATCTGTTTCATGCAAGACAGTAAAACCTTAACACCATTGCACCCCAGCATGCGCATGTACATAACTAAAAATAGTTTAATGGAGTCTTTTCACTGTCGCTATGTCTACATTCGCAGATATGGTGTAAGAGGAAGTAGTACGTGAAGTGATTGGTATTGAAAGTCAACAGATTTGTGTGTATTTGACCTTTTTTCTTCGGCCTCACTCTCTTTTGATCCATTAGCAGTGGGAGTTCATTCAGTGTTTCCTGGAGCACAATTCTGAGGTTTATTTCCAATAAAGCAAGCCAGTATATGTGCTCCACATATGACTGCTCCACAAGCAAAACCGAAGCGCACTAAGTGGGCACCAACTGGACTTTTCCTCCAAAAAAGGCACTCTCTTTCTGGATTGAGGTACAAAGGCAGCCAGAGGACTGCACAGCTGGGAAAAGAAAGTGCTAATTTTTGGTTTAATACTAGCAGAGTTTTAACTTATTAGTTCAAATACATTTTGTCACTGTTAAATCACTGATCATTGTCTTTGGACTTCTCTGCCTAAGGAAATGCAGGAAAATTAATATGAAAGTAGGATAGCTCCACTGGACACTCCTTCATGTGTTCTCTTACTCAGTATGAAAGTGATTGTACATCAATGCATCTTCTTTTATTTTCAAATAAATAATAAATAAATTTAGTTATAGGTATAGCACTGTCCCTATGGGTATTTAAAGTTAAACACTTTAAATGTTAATTCATATAAATGTTTCTATATTACTGACTACTCAAGTCTGTTGACACATATTTGAGACAGAAAGCTTTCCTATAGGTAACAGTGGGGTCTGCACATAGAAGAACCAAAGAGGTTGAAGATGTATTATTAAATTGACTCCATCTAGATGGTGGAACTGATAGCTGCAATCAATTGTATAAAACAAGGTTTGGCTATACACATCTTTTTATATAATGAGGACATATTACTATCAGGTATAAACACATCACCAGAAATTTTCACTTTAATGACTTACCAAAATCCTGATAAGATCCTTTTGATCACATTCTTCTATATTATTTACATGTAATTTCTCCTTGTATTTCTAAAAATGCAAATTAATAAGAAATTCAGTTTTTGTGTTGCAAATTTCCTACTTTAATTTTGTGACTGTGGATAGAAACTTACCAGTATAGACTCAACTTCAGAAGGGGTGGCCTTTGTCTGGTACATAAGCATTTCCTGAGCAATGTCCTTCCTGTTTTCAAGCTTGTTCATTTTGTCATAAGTGTCAGTATTTAAAACAGACCACCCCAGGAACTGTGTGAGAGTCTGGAACAAAGACAAGAAAAGAGAGATGACACCATGACAATAAAATTGAACTGACAATTTGAACTTACTCTTCTTAAATTGCACTTTCTTGTAGTGCCCTTTGACAAGCAGTATGTAACTCTACTTCTTAGAGGCCTTTACCTTCTATCAACAGGTTTTGTTAGCACCTTACAGCTTTTATATATATTTTTTGTCTCAACATACTAATTAAGGGCCCATACTCCCATTTTGTATACAGCACTTTGAGGTTTATGAAGCTTAAGTTAGCTGAGTGGACCTGGATAAACTGTGTAGCATCTCATCATGCCCAAGTGCATGTGATCATGAACGCGCTGGGAACTCCCATGATCACAGGCACAACAGCCATTGGCAAGCAGCACACCATACCTGCGTTCCAACAGCCAGTTAGGAGATACTGACTATCACTAGAAAGTCAAATGATTAAAAGCAAAATTATATCTGACTTCTGTTCATTATTGGAATGTAAACGATATGATAAATTTCCAGATTTATAAAGAGAAATGAAATTTCTGATTCTTAAGAAACTGTATAGTGAAGAAGACAGACGTTTGGTTAGATGTTAATATAGACTACGTGGAAATTTTTAGACATTTAAAAATTACTTTATACAATATGTTTATTAACATCATATGGCTCCTTAAAGCCTCTGATCGTATTAAGCTTACTTCAATGATCTGTTCATCATACTCATCAAAAGGTTTTCCATCTTTCCTATTGTAAAATGTTGCAACTCCCACAATTTCTTCTTTTTTGTTCACGATAGGCAATGACAGGACATTTTTGATAACCCATCCAGTCTCGTCCACTGGTCCTTTCTGTAGGAAAGCCAAAGAACAGGAAATGTGTCTTTCTTTGAAAGCAGCAATACAGTTATTGATACAGGCAATGTACCACTTAGACCCGTGCATCACAAACAAAGGAGAAATTACTTATGTAATCAGCTGTGTAACTAATTGATGGAAACCATTAGCATATTTTTCTACAATACCTATAATTATTAACATTAGTGGAATTACCTGAAATGTGAAATATTCATCTGCTGGTGCATTCATCATGTTACAAATCTGCAGTGTAATGAAAAGGAGACATTCTTTAAATGGAATATAATGTGCACCAGGACTTGGCTTGATATTTTAAAAAGACATATTTATTTTCTAAGCTAACAACTGTGAGCTCTCTTGTTATCTACAGAAATCAAAACTGTTCCTATTAAATTAGATGTGGTTATTCTAACAGATGTAATTTTGGAGTGCTTTTATCAAAGTCACTCGTATGATGTCTCACAGTGCATAAGCTTAGCACTTAAGAAAATACTTTTGGTGATTTCTATAAACTAGGGTGGGTTACAGAAAGAAATAACTGAGTACTAAGGACTCTGTCCTTACTGCTATTAAAAACGCCATAGGACTACTAATAACTGTCATACATCACCACTTTGAATTACGTATGCAAGAAAAGGTAAGAAAAAAAAATTTTTTAAAAACTGTGTAGATTATCATTTTATTACTTTGACATTTTGTCGTGAGACTTAGCACACCAGGAAAGTGACATCAGATGCACACATTGTTCCTCTGATGTCACCACAGAGGGAAACTTTCTTGATTTTGCCTGTTAATGTTGAGGGCTGGTCTCCAGCCAGACTACTGATTCATAGGATTTCACTGGGAACTAATGACACTGGAAGTAGCACGGTATTTTTGAAGAGGTTTTTTGTTCAATAAGAATAACTGCATGAACTAAAACCTTTAGTTTTTACTTTTGCTATGAACTTACAAATCCATTTTCAGCAACATATGTTGGCAATCCACTGACAAGACACCAGTGATCTGCTGGAGGTGACCTTTACAGAGAGAATGAAATTAAATGATTTCTATTATGAGCCATGTTATTATTCAATCCCAGCAATATACCTAGTTGCCACACATTCACTTATTGCCAATGAATACTCACGGAATTACTTTGATTTCTTCTTTTCCATGTAAAATATAGTCAATAATCTTATAAAAGTTGACTTCCTAAATAAAAATATAAAAACATGTAGGTGACCTGCACAACCTCAACATCAAAATTAAGATTCATAAAAAGAAAACCAAACATCCTCACTCGTCCATCAGGTGTCTTGGGGCCTTTGTAAGGCTCTGCTTCCCCCAGCCGGATTGGCCACTCATCATAGAACTCCTGAGAAAACAATACACAGGGTTTAGCAAAAGGGAAAAAAAAAAAATCTCTTCTATGTTCATAGATAACATGACATCTGTGGATTTTATTTTTCCATCTCCATAGCTGTATTATGGTCACATTTTAGACAATATTAAGAAAACATTGTTAAATACATTCCAGGCAAGAAATGTTTGCCAGTACATTACAGACTAATCTGAAGCTTATCTCTGCACAGTTGTACAGCTTAATTGTTTTAGAAGGCACGTATTTATAAAGCAATAATCAGACCTACACTTCTCTCTTCTACCCTTTCTTACATGGAATTATTAATGTGACAAATTATTTCTGAATTATCCTTTATGTTTATCATGGATGTATCCTCTGCCACATGTATATTTTACATGTAATTTTTGTAGTGTGCTCAGATTTTATATAAATTATCCCAAAGGATTAGAAAGCATGGTAACTTTGTGTTGGAGAGACATGCACTAGAAATATACAGAACAAATTAATCAGATGGATTTTATAACTGAAAGTTAGGGGTGGAACATTTCTAGCAAGTAGGCAAAATGATTCGTACCTTCTCTTTAGTCATGTCCAGCAGACCAACAGAGTATCTTTCACAATTCAAATACATTCGAATAGTGTACAGTGCTTTGTGAAACTGCCGTTCTATATCTGTTAGCTCTTCAAATACTTTGTTGGCAGACCACAGAAGCATCTATTTACAACAAAAGAGAAAGATGGTAAATGTTCACAGCAGTAAAAGACTATAAATATATTAATCCTCGGCATTCCAGAATAAAATACAGTACTATTATCAAATAAAATAAATAAATAATAAAAAATAGAAGATGCTATCCTTACTTCAGTAAGCTTACAAGAATATAAAATAATAATCATTTCACACAGAAAATAAATATTATCATTAAGAAATTCTTTACCTGACTTCTTCGGGATTCAATATTGTAGAGATACGACGTATGATGATTTCTTAGGGCCAAAGCTATAAAATTGAGGTATTTTTTAAAGATCTAAAAATGACAAAGAGCAAAAATAAGACAACAGTATCAGCTGAAGAGGTAGATTCACTCAAAATACCTGCTGAACTAAGAACTACTGTTGTGTGGCATTTGAGATTATTACCTCTTCATCCTCTTTTGAGAACTCGGCAGCATTTATTTTGTTGAGTGCCATCACAACAGCAAGCACCTCTTTACCCTGCATAATTGGGATTGCCAACATACTGGTTGTTGTATAACCAGTTTTTTTGTCCAGAAAGTCAGAAAAATGGTTGTTCTGAAAGAAAACAAAACAAAACAAAAAACCAACACAAATGAAACGCATAACAATTATTTACCATGTCAAGAGCAAATGATCATTTCATTTAATAATCTGTTTGTAATGCTATGAGCAATTTCACCATGCAATAAGTTTATACCTATTTATTATTTTAGTTTACTGAACAAGATTAATTTAGTCACTTTACAAATACATCTTCTTAAACCAAGTTCTGTGCATTTCTATTAAAATGATGAGAAATTTGAGTACTTAAAAATATGGGAAGATCTAGAATAAAGGGGAGAGTAATATGACTTTGCAGTCTAATACATACAGTTTGCATGTAAGAGAATTACCTCATAGCTCTGTTAATATTTATTATTATTTAATTATTACTGTAGATAAAATTCATGACACTGTCCCATCACACAATGTTTAAAACTACTGTCTGTCCTTAATGTATTTGGCTAAAAATGCTTCTGGCAGAGAGACATCCCCAGCAGCTATGCATCTAGCTGAACCATTTCTTAGTCCTTCCTGTCTGACAGATTCCCCTGTTGGTCCCAGCCCAAGCGCTCTTCTGGTCAATGAGAGAGTGTAGCACTAGGGGGATCAGGACACAGAGCTGCTCTTTTTGGGTGTGTGAGCCTGTGGAAATGAGAACATAAGACTGATGAATGAGCCACTACTAACTACCCCACCAATTTCATCCTTGAAACTGAATGAGAAGGCTTTAGTAAAAACTAATCTTTTCATCCTTTTATGTAAAAAATACTGGGAAACTAGTTTATATTTAATGGAAAACTATTTCATTTCCTCATATCAAAGAAATTATTGATATTTTCTTTTAAATGCTTTATTGTTCTCTTTAAAATAGGTATTTGAAATCAGTCAGGAAAATCTGTTTGTCAAGGGCTTTACGATGTTCTTACAATAATATATCTAAATGAGAAGAATTATGAGTTGGGGGATTGAAATCTATGAATATGTGCATACTGAGAAGTGACATGGTTCTGTTAAGCAGCTAAAATAGCCAGACCCTGTCTTCCCTGAGTCATTTTGCATCCCCTCACATCTGCCACTGCTAAGAAGTCAGTGCTCAAACTTCTTCAAAGAGCTGAGCATTCAAGTCCTGAGCATGTCTACAGCCCATGGCAGATTCTCCCTGAATTTCCTTTCCTGTTCCTCAAGGTGATCTGCAGCTGGTGCTAAATGACAATGTCAAGAGGTGGTGAGTGGCCTTGTAACCAGGGAAGGTCAGGCTACTTTATAACACCACGGGAAGGGATGGCAGCCAGCCAGAGGGAGGCCAAAAAAGTCCCATTTTAAAATCACCCGCCCAAACCAAGATTCCCAAACCTTACCAATCCCCAGCTGATAGCAAATGTTTGTGAACCCACTTATAGAGTGACTGAATTGTTACTTCATATCTACCCACAAAGCTATTCATTACTGCTTAGGCAGCCAAGATCTACATGGTGGCTCTCGAGGTCTCTTCCTTGCTGATGGGCTAGAGAATTTTGCAGGATGTCATATAATGGAACTTTTACTTTCATAAATTATACACAGATATACATAAATGAACAAAGCAAACAAAAAGACAAACCCACAAACAAAACCCAAACATTTTCTAGGTTGTAAAATCAAGTCCAAAAAGTCTAGAAAATGCCATAACTAAAATTGTTTATCTAGTATTTGGATCTTTCCTCTTAATTTTCATTTTTCTCTTTTTCCCTCTAGCAATTGTTTCTGGTATATGTTGAATTTATAGCATATACAACTCTTAGGAAGGTAACTGAATTTTATTATGTGTTCAAAATTCTAGTTTTTTATTTCCTTCAGTTGTTCATTGTCTTTAGACAGTCCATCTTTTACATTTGCATTTTAGATTTTCCTTCTAATTCCTTCTGTGAAAGGAATTAAATGTGTGGAAGGAACTCTGAAATGTCTTTTCTGTATCTACCGACTGGGCTCTTTGATTGTCTTAAGGACAGCCTGCGTCATCCCCATAAACCACACTGGAAAGAATAGAAGTAACCACTACGTTTTCTCTGTACTTCAATGTATCAGTCTGTATTTGGGTCCCTGGAGAGGGCACCCAGTTTCAGACATATTGTCCAGGTAAAGTGGGGATGTTTTCTCTATTTCTGTCAAACCTCCCTTGAGTTGTTGTTTTCTGTTTTTCTCAGAGAAAGGCATAGGGGTATCCAAGGAAACTGCCAGTCAATCTACCTCTTGTAAGACAAACGCTGCCCTGCAGTTTGCTAAACAACAATGGAAATATTTTATTTTCTCTGAGATGTATTACTGACACAACTGCTCTGGTTTTGGGTGTGGTTTTGACTTCAGTAATCATTTCTGCATTTCTGACTGGTTTAGCCATTCAAAATAAACCAGATAGGCAATTTGTTTTGTAGTCTCTCTGCCTCACCAAGACCCTCCAGCATAATGGTGAGGTCCTTAGAGCACTGTATGCTCCTATGAGGGAATAAATAAACATTTCAGACACTCCTGGATTTCTGAATACTTAAAAGTGATCTGTATACACCAAGTGAGCTAAATCAGCAGGACACAGCTGCTGAGTCTTAATTTGTTTAATAATTCCAGACTGAAGGTGCAAGCAGTGGTCTACAGAACTGTTCTGAAGAAGCACTTTGGTCATACAATTTTTGCAGAGGATAGGAAAATTTTAATGCAAGTCTATGTTAATAAACAAAAAGTTCAGTAAGCACAAGCCATCTTGAGCTGTGCCTAGATAGTGAAATGCAGAATGATAGAAATACCTCATAACACATTGGCAGCATTCCCACAGCATAAAGACTCCTATCACACGTGATTTGCATATAGAAGGAAAAAATTCTGCTTAGATTTAGACTTTTCATTATTGGATGTTTTGCACATAATTGCTAGGAATTTTGAAGCCTTTATATTGAAGCCTTTAATTCCAGTCAATCTTTTAAAATATTTTCTCTTGAGAACACAAGCTCCTTTTGTTTTCAAAGAAAATCACTTCTTGCAGTGTTTGGAAAATTATGTTCTTAGACAAATAAGCCAGAAATGTGCTCTGCAGTACCAGAGCCAGAAAAGCATCTTTGTGCTCTCATGAATATATGAATCTGGACACTTAGTTTATTTGAGTCTGATCTTATGAATCCAATCATTTTTTAGAGCAATGTTGTGAACTTTTAGTTCTCAAATCATAAAAGGCTTTAAAAAAAAAGGGGGGGGGAAAGTGATCTGTTGATAACTACCTAATTGTAGTACATTTGCAAGCCTTTTCTACTAGCTCCATTTAAAGGTAAGAGGCCCAGCCATTTACTGTACAATGATTAGTTCTGTAGATATATCCTAAGATGTGCAACATGTTCTGGATTTTCGCTAAGCTATCTCCAGCATACAGAAGGGGAAAATCAGGACAGGACACCTCTTTGTGTTCATATTTCTGTTATAGGTGATAGAAGGTAACTGGAGAGGGGTTTGGCATGCTACTGTTGATCCAGATCTTGAAATTTGTAGCTAATTCAAGTTTCTTGATTCTCTAAACCATGACACCGGTTTTATCTCACTGTAGCTTAACCAACACTATTTCAATATTATTATAATGCTCTTACCAAAGAAATATCAATATGATGTTCTATGTCTGGATCATTTGGCCTCAACTTTCAATTTCTTTAAGTTTTATAAGCCTAATTTCCATTTTAGATCTACCGGTGGAATTTACTAAATCAGAAGTCAGTGCTGTGAGAACAGTGTGATTACACCTCTGAGAAAGGGAAAAATAAGGCCATTCTTTCTAAAAATAATTTTTATTTTCTTTGTATGTCAATTACAAATAAACTTGCTTACTGAGACTATATCATAGCTAACTCTGAACTGTTACTGAACTGTAAGTTCATGGCTGTAGTAAGGTAAAATAAATATCTCACTTCTCTGGGAATAACAGACAATTTTGAGAAGAAAGTTAATTTTAAAAGACTACATGAGAAGATAACTCTTTGTGATTATGTAGTATGTTATTTGTTTTTTTATTGAAGGTTACATTTCTGAAAAGCTCTTATTGATGGACTGCCCATCTTGTGTTTCTCATTTCATGGGTCTCTCTGCATATCTTGTGTTAGTTTTTTTTCTTGGGAGTTATATGTTCTTCCGTGTTTTCTTTTACTAGTTTTGAAAGATATTATTTCTTTCATGATGCATTCTCCTTCACTAGCTGTTTTTAGATATCCCACAATTCTTTAAACAAACTGTGAAAAAGAGGTCTGCAAAAACTTCTAACCTTTCACAGGTTTTATTCTATGCCAAGCTTAAAAAATTATGAACACCATCATTCTAATGTTTGTTGAACCATCCTACAGTATTTAATAAAGGAAGTACATCTCCCAGTTCACCATGTTATCTTAGGATTTGCTACATTATTCTCCAGAACACCGAGCTAAGCCTTGAGCATTTCTGATGGGATTTGGAGGTTTGTAAGTTTGGAGCACTACTGGAGCAGGGACCACAGAAACCTCTGACATGCGGAGCTGGTGCCGCACTCTCATCATTATCATGCATTTCTTTGCAACATCTTTACCTGTTTCTGTGTTTCTTTCTGGTAGCCCTGCAGTATTTTCTCCTCTTTCTTGTATTTATCCTCCCACTGATTGTCTTGCATTGGCTCATACTTCTTAAACAAAATTTTTACTGAGTAGGTGAAAAAAGCATCTACTATCAGCTATGAAAATGTCATCAGTCTCTTTTAAAACCAGTTAGCTAAATGACTTGGCCATTCATTAGGCCACCCTCAGAAAATCATGTCTTGTCAAGGACTGAAACAACTGCATTTTGACATATAACTCACTAGCATTACAGAAAAAATGGACTTTGGTATCTTCAAGAAACTGAAACTGAATCAAGATATATTTAACAACATTTGGGAGTCAAACTTTTCAGTCACATCACTAAATGTCTGCTTGTTATTTGTTCTATACAGTGGCTATTTTGCAACTTTTTGAAATTGAATCTGTATTCTATTGCTTTAAGTATTTTTTTCACTTAAGCCAAGAAAAATAGGTTAAAATGGAGCTTTTCATTTTAATTTCTTCAGTTTGGGAGCTTTCTTAAATTAATTCAAGGAAATAATTAACGGTTTGTGGTTTTCTTCTAGAAGGTACCATTAAAAGAAATTTGTTCCCATGTTCTAGTATTTTCTTGTAAATTGAATGTATCTTTGTCTTTATAACAGACTGGAACATGTGTCCATTTTTCCCATTAATATTCACTGTATTGAGTGTGAGTTTATGACAATCTGGTTTTTATTATCAAGATGATAAGATAAAACGGAGGAGCAGACATTAACACTTACAACACAAGTTCTTCCCAAGTAAAAGGCCACCTCTTTATTTTTCCCCCATTTTTAGTTTATCTTGTGATTCTTTCTTTCAATTGTCATTATTTTTCAGACATTCAAGAAGGTATTACTGCTGTAGCAATGTGTGTCATTGCTCTCATTTCCTCTCATCTTAGCACCTCTGAGTTTGTTTCTCAAGAACTTCCCTCTAAAATTATTTTAACAATCTTCCTCTGGCCTCTGAAGCTTTTTTTTAACATACTCTGCTTTGTCAATACATTTGATATTTAAGTTTCTTCTCCAAGACCATGTTGTGAGGAGATTAGCAGAACATGAGTTAAGAACTGAGACATCTAATTAGCATGTGATTGCCCTGCTACCAGTTCCACAAGTGACTCCATTCTTTCCACTTTCAAGGCAACCAGTAGTATCACTGTCCATCTCACTCTCTCCTGTGCTTTCCCACTGCTCTGCATTTTTGACATAGATGCACCTGATTCCAGCAATGTGTTTTTGTCCTAGGAAGGACTCTAAGACTACCAGACTGCCACCTGATCCCCGGACCACTGCTGCGTGTTACCAGAGCAACTGTTTACACACAGCAACTGGAAAACTGTTCAGTGTCCAGGTCTCCTCACTGCCACTCGGGAGTCTGAACCCGTGAGCTGCAAAACTATGCTTCCTTTCTGTCTTTTCTTTCCCTCTAAAAAAAAAAAAATTAAAATTTATTTTAAAATTTGGTGTAAATTAAAGAGATGGAGATTTTCTTCTTCCTTGTTCCAGGCTCAGACAGCCTGGAGTCTGGGGACTGGCACTCCTGTCACTTCAGACAGGCCTGGAATTGAAGTCTCACCCCCCCTTGCATTAAAGAGAATTCCCACCCCAAATAAATAAATAAATAAAGTAAAAAGACTTATGCAAACTGGAGCTGGATCACTTTAAAAAGGGGTGATATAAGTGCTTGCAACTTGAAGTATTTCAGTTGTTTTGTATCAGAGGTTTCCAGTGGTTAAATTAGATGCTACAGTGATCACTGGTCTGGCTGCTTAATCTGAGTTGGAAGCACCAGAATCTGTCCACACTGTTGTTTCTTCACTTGTTGTGGATTCCAGTGCAGAACCTCTAAAAATAAGAGTTTGTTATTTCAGCATCAGAACATTTCAGTCCCTTTATCCAAAAGCCTTCACTTATTTTGAAGCATTTTTTCACCATTTTTATACTGTACTATAACCAGGAATATTATTTCTTGAGTTTCCAATCCTCAGTTAAATCTTTGTCTTCAGACATCTCTGAATTAAAAAAAATAATGCAATAATTTAAATACATGAAGAATTAAAGCAAATATATGTAGTTGTTCTTACTGGTTCTTACAGGCTGAGAATGTCATATTTTGGTACCCCAGAAGAAATGTTCCTTTTTTAACTATTTCTTAGTTCGCTGTTTTATTTTGAAATAATGCCTTAGCAAAAGATGTAAGGTAATTGTACTTTTCATGTTGTCCATGTTATTAGTTAACATTTAAAGAATACTTATAGATTTACCAAATTTTATGCAGTCTATTATTTTACTTTGGAATATTTAATTCAGATACTCTGCCAGACCCTAGTAATTATGTGAGGCAAATTATTAGGGTAGTGGTCCTACCTGGCCTCCTGATTCTCACTACTATTTAATCCTGGATTAAACACTATTAGCTCTTGCAGTCCATAGGTCCATAATCTTGTCGGGGGAGACTGTTCTCGTTGTTAAGTTAATTACAGAAGGTCTGTATCTTTTCCTCTGCTTTTCTTTTCTGAAGCATTAGATAGGATGAGGAGCTTCCTCATGTTTATTGGTACCTTTCCAGGTTGAAGAAGACAATCTCTAAAGAACTGGCTACCAGGCACTAAAAGTGGAGTCTTAAATTTTTTCAATGATTTATTGCTGTTGTGATCTTTCATTGCATTCACTCTTGTTCTAAAGGGGTGGTGATTGAAGCATGAAAATGTCTCACTGCGGGTTTGTCAATGTTGACATGTATTTAAGACTTAAAGAACTATGATGTTTGGATGTGGATTGTGTCAACAATAGAAAGTGGTCAGACATGTCATCTTTAAAGTACTGTAGACATCTAGAATTGTTCATTGAGCATTTTGTATTCTGACAAGGTGGTAGAAGCAAAAACTCTTCTCTGGCTTAACTCTGCTTGTCATTTTTTGCTCAGGATTTGACTAGCAGACAATCTAGTTTGACTGAAGTGTATATAAAGTGATTCAAGAAATAATTATCCTTTCAAAAACATGATAAAGGCTTCAGTGGCTGCCTATTTCTGCTGCCAAGGACTAATTATATTCCTTGAAAGGTAGTGACTAAAGCTGCAGTTTTGGGTTCCTTATGGAGATACAGATTCTGGTGACATTAGTGGCAACATTGCCTGTGTGAGGATTGTGGATTTGGGCACTTTACTTTTTGTACAGATAGAATAGAAATTGTGACAATTTTGAGACATTAAGGTTTGGTCATAAGTAACAAATCTTAGACCCGTAGACATCTCTGGGAGTTTTGCACTTAATTTATAAAATGTCAGTGTTTTGACAACATTTAGTTACCAAATGGAGATTAATGGCACCATGGTTTAACTGCATTTTTAAGTGTTGGCCTAATGGCATAGACCTCAGTAATACCAAGAAAGTAAATGGATGCCTAATTAAAGATTAACTTAGTATGAATGACTAATATCTGGACAGATATTCAGCTGACATTAATTAATTTATGAGTGCAAAATTAATCTAATCCTAGCAGGATTAGATGGACAGAAAGATTCTCTTATTTAAGTGTATTCAAATTACATTTGTCATTAAATTTTGTACAAATCCTGTTGCAAACACAAACATTAGGGTGACCCTGCTCTGGACACCTCTCACATAATGATATTAAGGAGCAGTGCAGTGTCTGATAGAAGGCACATCTTTCTTGATCCTCCTGATCTTTTCTCATGTAATCAGCCTTATGAATTTAGAAGGATTATCCTGCAATCTCCCCGTGTGGTGGTAAGATGCAGTAAGTCATATGCTTCTTGTCAGAACAGCAGCCACTGAAGAAAGCATTTTAGTGGTCAGTTAAAAATCAACCGATCTGTTTCCTCAGATCAATCATTCAGTTTGCTCCTGTTATTCCTACTTATATCTGAGGTAGTTTACTATATATTGAAATGTTCTTTTCACATTTTTCACATACATTTTCATCTGTTTCTGAGCTTTAAAATTAGTCCTTTATTTCTTTATATCAGCCAACTTTTAACATGATAAAATACATTACTTTTTGTTTACCTCCTGGAAAACATGGATGATTGCTGTGTATAAAGATTGTTACTATTTACATTGAGTTTAGGACACTGAGGTTGTTTCCATCTTTATGTGGCCTTGAATTTTAAATTGATAGTATAGAAAATACTGAGAAGCCACACAGTCATCTTGTATAATTATATTAGCACCACTTGATTATGCTGAGCTTTTCCACACAACACTAAAAAGACATGAAGATGTCAGCATTTGATAATAAAACGTTAGCTATTTTTAGAGAAATCTACAACAATCAAAGCACATTTATATTTCCCCGTGTATTTCAGAGCAGTTTCTAAACCAGTATAATAACCCTCATCAGCACCATAACTAGAGAAGATGATTCTGTGCAAATTCAACAGGGACTTTGAAAATGTCAGAGCAGCTCTGACTCATTAGCCTTCTATAGATGGTTCTGAACAAAAGCCTTGGATCTGGACATACTCAAACCTTGGATCCATTTTAAATTCAAAGACAGACTTGAAGCTGAACATACATGTTGATATCTGCATCTGGCTTTATTCATTTACTTGTAAGGAAACATCCTCATTACAAAAGCTGCAAATTAATTGCATGCAGAGGTGGATGTATGGCAGCATGGAATGGTAAGGGAGAACACTTGCAAGCCCATACTGGAAAACAGAACTGGAGCCTGCCTTGTTCAAAAGAAACACAAGCACCTATCGGTCTCTATAATAATCCAATATTCTCCTCCCTTAATATAGAAAATTACAACTATTGATCAAGGATACTGGAAATACCTCACTAGGCTACATGATGTGGTTCGACTGGATTTTAAGCAAATTCTGCTGCTGCTTTTCTCATGCGTTTGGTCTGGATTTCTGTCTCTGGGATGTTTTGGAAGAATGACTGTACCACAGGCCCCGTGAAGGAAGATGAGTAAGCAAATGCACAGAAACCTATTCCCCAAGAGAAATCACTTACCTTTCTCACATCAGGTATATTAAAAAACTTCTTGCTATGAGCAACCCATCCTGCTATCCCAATGTCCAGAGGGAAAACAGTCTCATTGTCCGGTTTCACCAAATTCTCCTCAAAGTTGGAAGTTGGAGTGACATCAAGAAGCCTGGTGGCTACCTCTGGAATACCATTTCGGGAACGACAAATAAACATACTACATCGATCAGCTGCCAGCAGCTGTGACAGCCTCTTCAAGGACTTGTGCACTATCTTTTCCATAGTGGCCCCTTCATCCTGGATTTCTGTTACCAGCTCAAAAAGTATGTTAGACTCCTCCAGACGGGACATGTCTTTGAAGCTGACTCCATCCTTCACATCTCCAGGGCTCACATTAAAGATGCTTCCGAGCACTTCTGCCCTCATTTTTCGGTCAAAATAATCCTTGGCAAACTGGGGGTTGTTCTCCAAGTATTTTTCAACAGCATCTTTATTTACCTCACCCATTTTTGCTGGATTGTTCTTAGGATTTCTTTTAGAACTTCATCACCATCAAAGCAGGAGCAGTAGCGAGAAGTCCTAACTTGGTACTAGCAAGAAAATGGTAATTTGTACATGTTGTACAGCTCACAGGCATAGTACATTCACTTCCCTCTGTGGCTTCCAAGCCTTCTGAAACTCTTGAGATATGACAGAAGGCACTGGCTTAGCATCTTCTTAGTGTGAGATCTTGGAGACTGCTAATTAAAGAGATGTCAGGACACTAAACCCCTGAGCATTCTTAGCTCATAAATCCTAAGGGAATCATTTTAGCATTTTAAAATAACCAATTAATTTTTAGACCTTAGAGAACTGTCTTATGTGTAGATATGTATATCTATATGTTAACTCCTTTATTTACAGTTTATATATTCTACTATATTCACAAAAATTGCCACTGAAACTTAGTTTCAGGTGTTCCACTTAGATACTTAACCAACATCAAACACGTGAAGTGATGTGCACATTTGTGCATTTGTGAGAGGTACTTAAGGGGAGGGAAACAGAATGTTACAGAGAAAACTTTTAAATAGCAAAATTTATTTTTCCTTGAAATTGTCAGGAGATGATTGTAACTGGATTACAAAAAGTAAATAATTATGAAGCTATACATAAATAAAATGGGTGAACACCAAAAGACCTTACAAAAGCTTGACCTTTCTCAAGTGATTTACCCAGTAGAAAATGAAGTAAAAGAATATCAGCACAGACAGATATGACTTAGATATATTTACTCTGTAAGTGTGAATAACCAGACTGGGTCCTTCACATAATGTAGTTCCTTTTATGCCTTCTTCAGAAAAAGTGGGAGATCTCTGCTGTCTTAAATAGCAGAAAAGTGGTAATTACTTTTAGATAGTGGGCAAAGAGGGAATCTTGAATCTGGTTGTAGCTTTATAACATGTTTGAAGTTTCCTACCATCATAAGTTCAGCATTACTCATAGGAGTGGAAAAGGAAAGATGAAAAATGTGTTGAATTTTAGGAGCAAACACCCCAGTGAGTGAGAAGGCTGAATTTGAGTGTGAAAATAACAGCAAATTTTTATCTGTGTTCATTGAAACAGATTTGAATTTCATCATGGGAGTGCTGCAGAACAATTCATCTTATTTCTATTTGTGACATACACATTGATCAGAAGGAGAAAGAGTTTCTTGGTATAAGAAAAATAGACCATATGCCCTTTGGCAGTTCTTAATTTGAAAAGAGTAATTGTCAAAGTACAACTTTATCTGTCTGCCAGAGGCCACAGTGTGTCAACATCCACTTTTATCAACAGATCTAAAAGAATCAACATGAGCAACTGACACTGATCTCGTGCACAAAGAACAGGTCAGTGATTGGTGTGTAATGGCAACTAACTCAGTACAGTAGCTTTTCCCTTTAACTGTGATATGAAGATACTAATTTTTGTCAGATTGTAGTTGCCATAAATATTTAAAAATGCATATGAAAATGAGTACAGCATAGACACATTCTGGCCTGGTTCCTTTTGTCTGACTGGGTTACTTATCCCTGGCAGCCTGGGGCACAGCAGAGGACCCTCACTGCTGAGTGTGTGAGGTTGCAGCATCCTCTTTACAGATGTGAACGGGCAATACTAATTGTGGCAAGACTGTGCAACTGCAGCACAGCCAGATGTTCTCATCACTGTACATATGTACAGTTCACAAGAAAACAGCATAAGAAATGTACATATGTCTTTGAATACTTTCATGATCTAGTTAATACATATAAAAGCAACAGAGACTTGAAAATAATTTTATAAATATTTACCCAGGACTAAATGATTTCTCTTCACCTGTTGTATTCCAGTTTCTAGCTCAAAATTTTTCATGCTGGTCTTTAAAAAAGAAAATGAAAGGTACATTTACGTATCAAGCTACATTTTCGTTTTTATCAAATCACTTAAACTTCTTGGTTTGCCTGAATTATTCATAGTTAATCATATCTACATAGAGTTCACAATGAAAAATAACATGACTGATACAGCAGTTGTTGAAAAAAAGCCATCTTAAGTGTCTTCCAAACATAAACTTCATAAAGAACTTCTATTGGTTTCTGATACCTCTTTCCATGTCATTTCACAGACACTTTACAGAGCAAGAGTGTATTTGTCAGAGTGACTCTAAAATAAGAAAAATTAAAACCAAAGTTTGATAATTTAAGAATGATTATAGGACAATCCAGCTATACCTGAAATATCCCATTACAAAGCTGTATCACCTTACAGTAGTGCCTAATTAAAATAGGATCTTTATTTGTTATCTCAATGTACAAATAGTGTCATTTATTATTTGTGAAAACAGCTTGGGCATGAAGGAGATTTGGTGGAATCATGACAAGCATTTTATGTGATCTTGTATATGGAAAAAAACCAAGCATACATGATAATAAAATTATTTGCTTAAAAAATCCTTAAGGCAGCAATCCCCCTGCCCCCAAAGCAACAGTGTAGCTTGGTTGGGTTTCCTGTCTTCACTTGCTCTCCCTCCAGAGGGTGACAGGCTGTTCTATTTCATAGAGTTAAAGTAATCACAGTAAAAAGAACACATAAAGATTAAAATGTAGTTTGTTACATAAATGTACCTTACATTTATTGAAGTCCATATTTTAGAGTTAGGAAAATACAGTGTATTTGCATTGATGCTTTTTTGTTTGTTTGTTTTCTCATATTAATATTTTTACTGAAATTTGTAGATTAGACCATTTAAACACTTTGGAGAGCTATCATTGTAATGAGTTTTAAAGTTTGTGTGCTGAAATAAGGCATTTCTTTTCAGTTCAATCTCCTTTATTCTCCTTATTTTCGACGCTATTGAACATTTTATTTTTAGTAATGCAAATTCACATTTGTATCTAATTTTCTTATGAGAAAATATACCCCAGAATTTTTTTCACATTTCTGGCACTTTCAAACAGCATTTGTGCTATCATCTTTCCTTTTCCTTTTTTTAGTAAGATCATCTATTAAGAAAATACATTTTTATGTAGAAATGTATGCACAGAGGTTTAACATTGGGAACTAACCTCACACAGTCATTTTCACTGCACTTTTAAAGGCAAAAATAATACATAATTGGCTTTGATTCTTTATACATAGCAGAGTGGTATATTTTTCAAACTGTTTTAATTTCAGAGAATACCAGAAATATGTATCCTTTGTAATTGTAATAAATATGATGTCATTTGCCTTTGAGGTTCATAGTTACTAGAGAAATCAAACTATTTATGGAGTAGTTCTTAGTAGTGGACCATTCCTGAGCCCTTGTGATACATGTAAACTCCTAAGAAGGATAACTGACAGACGTGGTTATTTAAATAGATTCAAGCAGCACATAAATGTCAAAGGTATTTATAAGGTTTCCCAGTTCAGCTCAGTGTTTGTATCTGAGCGTCTCTGTCCGTCTTGTTAGAAGTTAATGTGGTTCATTCAGTTCTGATTTTCTGAAGAAACACAGATTAAATGTGTTGATTTCAATTGCATGGCTTTTGATGTGAATAATTTTGTGGCCATTCTCTGGACATCAGAGTTTCATATGTATAATCCACTAAATTAATATTCATAAATATTAATGATTTTTTCCTAAATTATTAGGTTCTGAAAATGGATTCTGTAGGTGTTTGCAACAGGCACTGTGTACCCCTAAGACAGACATTTTTTTGGCACTGAAACATTTTGGTGTCACTACTCTGGTATGTTTTGAGGATCTTTATAAATAACCTCAATTTTTATGTTTATTTTTAAATAATTTTGTGTCCATTTTCTTACAAAAGTAATCTTAAAAATGTAAACACTGAAGATAGTAAATTAACTGTTTTTTCCATACAGCTGCAAATTTTCATGGTCTCTTAAAAGTATCAATGATTAGGTCTGAGTGTACATGAAATAAGTAGTTGTGGTTTAATCTGAGACAGCAGCTAAGCCCCCCACAGCCACTCGCTCCCTTCCCCCCAACCCTTGCCCCCACAGTGGGATGGGGAAGAGAATCAGAAGGGTAAAAGTGGGAAAACTCATGGATTGAGATAAAGACATTTTAATAGGTAAAGCAAAAGCTGTGCACACAAGCAAAGCAAAACAAGGAATTCATTCATCACTTCCCATCAGCAGGCAGGTGTTAGGCCATCTCCAGGAAAGTCGGGCTCTGTCACACATAACGGTTACTTGGGAAGACAAACACCATCACTCCAAATGCTCCCCTTCCTCCTTCTTCCCCAGCTTTATATGCTGAGCATGACATCATATGGTATGGAATATCCCTTGGTCAGTTGGGGTTAGCTGTCCCAGAATATCCCTTGTTCAGTTGGCGTCAGCTGTCCCATCTGTGTCTCCTCTAAACCTGTTGTGCACCCCCAGCCTACTCACTGGTGGGGTGGTGTGAGAAGCAGAAAAGGCTTTGACACAGTAAGCCCTGCTCAGCAGTAACAAAAACATCCCTCAGTTATCAAGTGTGTTCAGCACAAATCCATACATAGTCCATACTAGGTATGATGAAGAAAATTAACTCTATCCCAAACAAAACCAGTACATCAGTAAATGGAGATTTTAGGTTCTAGGGGAGATTTCCTGAAGTAAATGTCCAGTCTAGTATGAAGGAATAAACCTGGGTTGACAGAGACACTGCAGCTTTGACTATGAGCATGGGTTTCTCAGTAGCTTGGCATGAATTTTAGCACATGCAAAGGACATGCAAAGGACAGCAACCTTTTGATCTCATAACTCTTACATTTACTCCCTAGTAATTTTAGGTTACTTGACCATTTTTTATTACTGAGAATATTACTCAGCACTGCTGAGAAGGGTCTGATTGTTTTCTTCATACCCTCCTGCCAGACATTTATACACTCGATCCCTCTGAACATTGTCTTCAGGCTGAACAGTCCAAGCTCTCTAAGCTGCTCCTTTTGTCAGGTTCTCTTATTGCTCAATGATCTTCACGGCTCTTTGCTGGACTCAGTCCAGTATGTCTGTGTCTTTCATCACTCACAGTTTAAAGCTCTCCTCATCAAGCTGGCAGCCTCTTAGCAAACTTTATGTCTTTGTTTCAAATTGTTTCCATTTTAGTCATACATCTAGAGCATTTTAATTAATAATCACAATCCTCAGAAAGGTTTACTATACAGAATAAAGATACCATTCTAAACTAGGCTTGTTTAAATACTGTTTATAAAGAGTTCAATGTAAATTTGCTCCTTGAGCAGAATGTCATGTTATTAAATTACAAAAACAGGTAGCACACAGGCTGCCATGGTACAAAAGCCAATCTATTCAATTCCATTCTGTCCTTGACCTCTGTACTCAAACTACCACCAAGGCGAACAGTTGTGATGGTGACAGTGTACATAGCTGTCCCTTACAAAGTACACGGAGCTCCTTGGCTCAGCTCATGCCGTTTGTTGTCACTTGTTAATATGACTCTGGTTCCACGTGGCAGTGGCTACACTTGGATTCACTGTTCTGTCCACACAACAGTCATTCATTCCCCTACAAAATTTACTTCTAATAGTTTAATGGATACTCATGTGTGTGATTGGCACTCTATAAATAAATAACCACGAGAAGACAGAAAAAAAGTCTTTCTATCTATCTGCAGTCTGGCTGGAAATGGGTGTTCCATTTCCCATTATCAGTTCTTGGAGACAACTTTCTCCTAAGAGCTAGACTTATTCTTGTGACCAGAAATAAAAGTTCTTTTAATATTTAAATCTTCGGTGTTGCATTGTTAAAAATGTTTTAAATGGTAATTTGACTCTTTTTTAATTTTTATTATGAAGTCATAAATGAAACTAAAATAACTTCTACAATGAAAGCTTTTTTCTGCCATTCCCTTTGAAAATCTGACCTTTTCTCTGTATTTGCCGTTGCTGTTCCTGATGGGAAACATTGCAGAATTTTAAAGGCTATTGATGTGAAATATATTTCAATCATATAATCACTGCCAAAAGTTAGACCCCCTTTTTTTTTTTTTTTTGCCTCTTGGCAAAATTCTAAGGTAGAAAACTTTTCTGCCTTCAGTTAAGTACAGCTCCACAAAATGCATATTGACTTTTAAAAAACTTTCTATAATACTCAAAATATGCCTTTCTATAATACTCAAAATATGCTGCCAGCTTCAAACATCAGAGTGGGAAGTTATATATGACATTTATCAATCTTGGTGTTGAACTTAGCACAAGTTTTGAAAATGTGTGCTCTACATTAGAGGTTGTTTACATGTTTATGTGTTATCAATATTTTAATAATTCTTTTAAATGTAATTGTTTGAGCTTTCCCAGAACCCAGCAATCATTTGATGCCATTAACTTGATCTATGCACATTGCTCTCAGAGTCATCTGAAATCCTGACCAAATGATGTCCTTTCTGTTTGCATGAGAAGTACAAATCTGCAAATGGTATACCCAGGTTCCAAAGATCTGGATGAGGATCATTTGCTGGCATCATTTCTCGATGGAATCCACAGCCCATGGCAATCCAACAACCTTCCATCCCTCTCCCAGTATACTCCTAATCTGACAATACAGGAGCCTTTTTACCTAAAAAGCTTGTCTCATTGAACCAAAGTGCTTTAGCTGTTAACTGTGAAAGGACTTCATTAATGTAGAGTGTGTCTCAGGTAGGCATTTGGAAGTACAGCTAAATGAGAAGACCCAAACTTTTACTATGTGTCTCGCCCAAGCCTTCTTTTTGTAGTTCTTGAAATCTGACTGGGAAATACTGGTGTGACTTCGCTGTAGCTGTACTCCCACAAATCCACAATGATAACAATTCAAAAGAAGAGTTTTCTCGGGCATTGCCTAGAGTTTGTAGAGATCCCAGACTTCATGAGCTGAATAAATTAGAAGTTATAATTACTACGTCTCTGCCAGACACCTCCACCAGATATGAGCTGCCAAACATTGCAGAGATTAGTAGAGGCACACAGTTAAAGAAATGCTAATATAAAATTTCATTTTTCATATTTATTTTGTTTATGACCTCAGATTAATTTAAGAAACTGTGATTGTTCTTGCACATATTTAGAACTGATCCTATTAACAGTTACTAACAGAATTAAATTTTTGTTCTGGTGAAACCTGTATTGGTCTCCTCTCTAAAACTGCTGAGGACAACGTGCAGTAACTATAACAGGACTACTGATCTATAGAGGTGCTCAGATCTCATCATTTGATTCATTTGGATGAGTCACTGTAGGCTCCTTTGAAAATCTCTTGCCATAGAATTTTCATGGATAAATATGTTATTGACAAAATTGTCTAGGAATAGATTTGATGCTGGAAGAAATTCCCTGGGAATATAAAATATACAGATTTTTTAAGAAGACAAATTTAGGAGAAATAATAATATTTCATGAATTGGCAGAGAATAAAGAAATAATAATTTTCTTTGGTATTAAAGAAGTAGATTTAAAGCTTATGAATTAGGTTATAATCCCTCTTCTTACTATCAGTCATGTGAGACACTGAACAAAGAAAATCCATTTTGATTTAGATCTTGTAGGTATGATAAATTCATATAAGACTGGTGAGTTTCTTGTAGAAGTTTTGCAAAAATTCACATATATATATATAACTGTCATCACTATTGCCAGAGGCTGGAGCACAGTTCTAAAGGCCACCAGGATATAGGCTGATGTTTCTCTTTAGTCTCGGTGGGAATTAGCAAACTTGAAAATCTCAGATGAAAAATTAAAATGTTGGCGCATTGAAAGACAACTGTTGAAAGTTTCAGGAAAATTAATATGCATCAACCTGTCTGGTTACCTGTGTTAAATATGTTCTTTACTCTCAGTGGAAGCTTAATATTAAACATCGTGGATTTTTTAGTGTCTGATGTTGTCCAGCAAATCAAAGGCCTCAGATCAGACTTGGAACAGCAACTGATGTTTGAGAAAGTGAATAAAAATATATTCTTTAAACAAAAAAAATTTCAGCACAAAACAGAAAAACAAGATAAATCTAACAGACTGTGCCACTATTTGCATTACATATGAAGAAGACTGTAAAGCAGCAACAGTAAAAAGCTGAATATTTTTATGAATGTATGAAAAGAATAGAAGGCTGAAGTAAATCTCTGTGAAAGGCCATGCGGAATAAATTGTTTTAATTCTGTACATCAGCTAATACTGAATTATTATTGGTATCTCCATATTTGAATTATAGTTTTGCTTAATTCTTGAAACTATAAACACAGACCTTTCAACTAACAGGCTTCTGCCTTTATTCTTTCAAAATTGGGGGGTAGAAATGCGGGTGAATTAGTTCTCTTAGTAATAATCATTCCTACCCTGCTCTGGTTACATGTCTAGAAAATAATTAACAGGTTTTCTCTATCCTTCCTAAAGATGTTGAAACTATAGAACAAATATTGACCGAGAGGCAACAAAACTTGCCTGGACAGGAGAAAATAATGGTTTATATAACTGAAAACAGTTTGCCAAAAAAAAAAAGAATAGCAATTCTGGAAGCTCTGATTTAAAACTGATGTCAGAAGGACCAGATGTGGTGTGTACATACAGAGTATTTGCCAGCCACACGTGTCATAACACCTTTGCAGTACCACACAGAAGTGCTCTTTTGCCTTCCTGAAGACTTACAGGGTCCCAGTTCCTGTCCCTGGGAGCTGATCATGAGATGGTCTAGCACCTGAGCCAGCCTTTGGGAAGCAAGAGGGAATTAGTCATGAATACCTGAAGTGGTTCTGGTATGACTAGGCTTTCAGAAACATTAGCAGAAACTTGCAAGTATGATGTTTGCCACTGTTTATCAGGCGAAGAGAGGAAAGGAATTTGGAGAGGAGGTGGAGGAAACAAGACTGCACCTTGTAACTGGGTTGAGCACATTGGGTAAGAAGGACTTTGGACTGAAGTGTGTAAAATTACAGAGGAGGTGGAGGTAGCTCACTCTCGCTCGTGCAAAAGATGGGGCACCTCTCTTTTCCTCGGTTTTCCCTACATGTGTGCGCACCCCTTCCCCCGGGGGTGAGATCTGCCTTTGGGTTAGGAAAACCAAAGAGAGACATTTGCTGCTAGTGCCTGCTTGGATGCAGGTCAGGGTCAAAGACCACCTAAGCCCATGGCTGTTACGCAAGAAGCTGTTATGAAGGGTCCAGCCTGCAGCATGCATCAACCCGCCTCCCTACTCCCCCTCCAATGCTGGCTTTGTACCTCAGAGGGTTGCGAAAGCCCAGGGACTACATAAAGCATTCCCTGTCTGTGTACTCTGCCACTGCCATCAACGCTTGGGCTTTCAAGAGGCTACAGGGACTGGTACTGTCTGTAAGAGACACTGCTGTGGTGGGCTGGGGACAATGGGGTGCCTTACCTGCGTATGCAATCAGGGAAAGCTGCACAGTGCACTGGGGACCTGTCAGGGCAGCCTTCCTCCCTTCCTCTCTTGTGTGAAAGAGCCTCTTTCTGATGCTATTCTCTGTCTATTTGCTGTTGCTGCAGGGACGGGATGGCCCACATGAAGACAGCTCTGCCCTGGCTGCTGCTGCTGGCACTGGCTTTGCTGGGCAGCAGCACAGCAGAGCGGGACTGTCGAGTAAGCAGCTTCAAAGTCAAGGAGAACTTCGACAAGAACAGGGTAAATCTTTCTCTCCTGGATCTGTGATTTCTTGCCTAGCTCCTTTTCCCAGACTACAAAATCTGACATTCAGTAGCACCAGTGTATTCACATTTCACTCAGTGTCACAGACTGCAATACTGATAAATGGCAGAAGCGTGTGATGTTGCCCACACCTCCACAGATGCTGGATCCTGATGCAGCTGATAAATACATACCACGGAAACTGAAGTTTTGCTGACTGGTCTCAAACTGTTTGGTCTAAACAAAAACGGGGACTTGATTTTTTCTATGAAAAAATACTCTGGTGTTTTCAGACATCACTGCAAGTAAAAGACCTTTCTACATAGATCTGTCAAGATCTGCTAGTTCTTATCCTCTTCGCACCAAATTTTGTATTCTAAATACTGGAGAATTACAGATACAAATAAGATACCAAAGAATGCCAATTCTTCACAAACCCTGGCTGCACTAGGATATATTGGTGGGTTTATATTGTTGGAACAGCTAGATTTGTTTCTCAGGTACAACTTTGAAGCACAGAGTCAAAGATCTGCATGTCCTCCCCTCTGTTACCTCCCATAGTATGTAATGTCTGTTTGTAATGTTCTCCATGCTTTTAGGTCTAACTGCATCCTTTCTTATTTCCTTGCAGTACAGTGGCACCTGGTATGCTATGGCAAAAAAAGATCCTGAGGGGCTGTTTCTGCAGGACAATGTGGTAGCCCAGTTCACTGTAGATGAGAATGGACAAATGAGTGCCACTGCAAAGGGGAGAGTCAGACTCTTCAAGTAAGCTGTTTGCAAATTTTCCTCTTGGTCCATTTCACTAAGTTTATGCTTTGCTTACTGGGGCTCTAATCCTACCGGTTATCCCTGTGCTAGTCACACAGTCACACTGAATCTGAGATGTTAGGATTGAATGCAATGCTTTCTTTCTTTGGTTGCAGTAACTGGGATGTCTGTGCTGACATGATTGGCTCTTTCACTGACACAGAGGATCCCGCCAAGTTCAAGATGAAGTACTGGGGTGTTGCATCTTTTCTGCAGAAAGGAAGTGAGTACTTAGCTATAGAAGATGCAGAACTACTTGGGAGGCTAGTTTTGTTGTATGTCCATGCTGGGGAAGGAAAAAGTAGTGGCGGATTTCTTAAACACAGTTAAAACATGTAATAACTACAGCAAAGCTTTAATGTAATAACTACCATACAGCAAAGCCTTAATGTGAACAAGGCAATCGCTGTTTTTCATATGGGCAGCTGGCTGACTTTCTTTCAACAAGTGAAGAACAGGCCTTCATATATCTTTTAATTTCTTTTGTTTCTTACCCAACAATATAAACAAAGGTCACTGTTTGGAAAGAAATGAAAGGCAGATGAAGTATTTTAAGTCTTTAGTTCAGAATTCAGTTACCAGATGGTTCTGTTCTTTCTGAAAAGCCTAACGTCAGACTGAGCCAAGGAGGGAAGAGGATTTTGTGGCTGTTATTTTGTTTAGTCTTGTATCTGCAAATGTAGACATTTATCTGTTTTAACAAACGACTATGATATAGTATATATACATTCAATATGTTTCTGTCACCTGTCACCCTATGCAAAATTAGTTTCTTGAGCCAAGCAGAGATTCAGACACTTGTAGCTCAAGACATCTGCATAGATATTTTCCAAGAGAAGCAGGTGGAACGTGGAAGGGATTTGAGCTCCATTCTCTCCAAAGACACAATTACAAAGAATGCTTTGGATGCCAATTGCTCTTGAAGTGTTGCAGAATCTCCTCACAGCATGCCAATCTTCATTGTATTATTTTCTTCATGGAGTTATGGCAGCAATTTCTTTAGATTTACTAGATTTCACTTGTGTCTCTAACACCTTTGCTTCTTTGCTCTGGTTTCTTCCAGATGATGATCACTGGGTAGTAGACACAGATTATGATACGTATGCTCTTCATTACTCCTGCCGTCAACTAAATGAAGATGGCACTTGTGCTGATAGCTATTCCTTTGTGTTCTCCCGGGACCCCAAGGGACTGCCTCCAGAGGCACAGAAAATTGTCAGACAAAGGCAGATAGACCTCTGCTTGGACAGAAAATACAGAGTCATTGTTCATAATGGTAAGAACATTTTTTTTCTGAATAATTTTATTTCAGGGCTTAATGTCTAAAGCATTGGGAGTCTCTTGCTCATTAAATAGCAAATGCATGAAGTTACTTAGTGGTTGTAATATTGTCTTCTGAAGAACGGAGCTTGTAGTTAGTAAGCTCCAGTAAGTTATGTACTAAGTTATTTCCAACTTTTACTTCCCTTATCTGAAGGAGAGCTAAGGTGCATAGCTTTTTATGCAGCATATAACATCAGCTGAAACAATTATTAGAGGAAGTTGTAAAGCAAATCAATGTAGTATGAGTAAACATAGCAAGGATAAACTTCATAGTTGCTGTAAAAAGAAATTGTGTCTCTTTAATCAGAACTCTACCCTTCTCAACAACATACTCATTCAAGGAATAGAAAGTATTTTCAAAAATGTCTTTGAAAAATTCTTCACAAAAGGCTTTTAAGCAAAATTGGAAGTCTTGGAAAGGATACCTTATAGCAGACCCTTTCTCACAGATCCTCATGCCAACCATTTCACAAAGGGTTGTGGAAGAGGGACGTATCCCTCATACTGGAAGTATGACCCTATCTTGAGTTATATAGTCAGGCTGAGCTTGCAATTCAGGGAAGGATTCAGACTAGCTCACTTTCGCTCAAGTATATTAGAAAAGGCCAAGTGGGAATTTATGCTACTTTAATCAATTAGGTAGAAGAAAACATAATATACTTACTGATAAAGGTTACACACAGAGTAGGAAATAGTAAGGAATGAAGAAGACAGATCAGAATATTTAGGATAAATAAAATAATACTGTACCCGTCCCTACACTCACCACCCCTCTACCACCTCCCTCACATTCTGGAAGACACAGTATCTACAGCTGACTTGACTGGTGAATCAGCTAAATGTGAACTCCCAATGTAATGCTGGGGCCAAAAAAGTTAAAGAGATTCTTGGATGCATAAACCAAGGATGCAAACAATGAATTTACAGACTCACATGAGACTGTTGTGCTTGGCAAAGGTCTGCTTGCTATGTCACATTTGATGATAATCATAACTGGAAAGGGTACCAAGTTTCAAAGAAGAGCAGAGAAAATGATTGAAAGTTTGTAAAACATCGTCTAGTGAGTGCTTCAAAGACCTTGATCTTTTCTCATCAGAAAGAGGCTAAAGGCTGACCTGAGCAAAGTCTGTGCTTGCCCACAAAAGCAATGGCAATTGAATAATAAAAGACTTGCAAACATAGTAATACTAAATTAAAATGGATGGAACTTTAAACTGGACACATTCAGAGCATAAATAAATAGCCATTTGTTTAACTCCAAAGGTCATTAACCTTTGGACCAGTTTACCAAGAGCTGTTGTATGTTCTTCATCACTGAAATCTGTAAATCAAGATTAAAGGCTTTTCTAAATGCCATGTTAGAATAAACTGAGATTGACTGAAGGAACTTTTGTGTATTATAAAGAAAGTCAGAACAGATGAGCACAGTCAGGTCTCGTGGCTCTATTACCTGTTCATCTGATCTATATACAAAGATTAATATATTGCCGTGTTGTAAAGTAGGCATGATGATAGCAGTGTGCCTGAAAGATCTGCTAAGGTGGGTGGTGTTATTCTAAAGAATACTGAGCAGTGACCTGGAAAAACTGCCTGACAACAATGAAAATAAAAATTTTGTCTTGAAAGAGAATTTGGAGACAACATAAAAGACAGTTGAGGTTTAAGGCAGTCAAGACTGAGAGACATCATAAATGCATATGAAATTGGCTTTTGTGAATGATGTGTATGATTGTGTAAATGGCAGGATAGAAAAGAAACAATGTCATTATATAAATTGATACTTTCTTGGTTTGAGTGCTGCATTTCCTGCTCTTCAAATGAAGTACAGCAAGAATAAAACTTTCCAAATATGAGAAAACAAAATAATGAGATGATTAGGAATGCTTTTGTATTAAATATAAGATAAAGTGTAGATACACAGCTGTTGTGCTGTGACTTCAAGAGTTGGTGTTATGGTGGTTCCTTGCATTTCTGTCAAACTCAGAGCAAGTACTACCCTGCTGTAAAATGAGGATATTAGACTAGTCTAAGTACTGATCTGCTTCAGCACAGTGGAATCTATGTTTCTAATCTTTCTACATTACGTGAGGCTTGCAAGACGGTACTCTATTATCAATCTTTGCAAGAAAGTATAAACCAAAATGAAAAACTGCATTTATTAATTTATACAGAATTTGTGATATCATTTTTTCAAATATCTCAGAACTTCTATATAATAGAATCCTTTCTTTTTTTCACAAAATATAGAACCAATAGTGCAATTTAAAAATACAGACTCTAAGTTCTGCCTTAAATACTGACTTCTTAACCTTAATTTAAAAGTTGATCATGCTGCTCTAAGTTTGTTGCAGAAATATAAAATCTACCAAGTTGCACCAAGTGCTGTATTCTTTGTCTGCTATCTAAATTTATATTCAGATGTTAGGTGTTGAGTGAAGTGTCTGATAAGACTGTGAGTCCCATACTGTTTGTAAATGAATAATAACCTGGATCCTTAATGCTGTCTGCTTTTTATTGAGGATCATGCCAGAGTTTATCTTTATGAGCCCATCACCAAAGTACAAATGAAACTTAAAGCTAGCAATTTGCATTTTCCCCTTACTGTGGTCAGAATGTGTAATTACCTTAGTGTTAGTTGATTCTGTATCATTAAGCCAACATGTCTGCAAAGCAAGTACATTTGGTAATGAAAGAATGATTGTGAGCTAAAATAAAAAGACATTTATTGAAAGCTTTAAATCAGAAACTTACAAAATTTACTTAATTCCTTATGTGTGGATTGGAAGCCTTGCTACTTTAGTTTTAATTCTGCTATTGAGAACTACAGAGTTAATAGCAAAAAACCCCAACTTCCATTGTCCTGTCTGCACTGACCTGCATTCTGTTGTTGTTGTGGTAAAATTCTGACTGACATTAACAGATGCTGCAAGAATAGCCACCCGTTTCTAATTGTGCATACTCTGTCTATGTCTTGAAGCTAATTTTTTCCCCAAATATTTTTCATTATCTCTTTAAATACTGTACTCAAAATAAGTTCCACCCCAAAAACCTAATAGATGTACAAAATTTACCTTGATGAGAAAAAAAAAAGTAATATGCCTGCTCTTTGTATACTGGCTCTTTAAGACAAAAGAGAAGCCTAGGAAATTATGAGGTTCATGGTTATAACTTACATTTCTGTATTGCATTTCTGATGGTAGCCCCTTTCCAAATATGGATCAAGCTGTGATACACTTAGTCTCTCGGAGTAATAGCTGAAGTTGCTTTAAGTTATGTGAGTGTGGACATCACAGTGGGACTACTTGTAAATGCAATATGATGTCATGTTAGTAGAGTTGAAAGCTGAATCTGCTGTTAGCATTTGCTAGAAGCAAAAAATATGAATTAAAGAGTGGTATATTCCTTCAGCTAATTTACTACTGCCATTAAAAGTTTTAGAGATCAGAAGATTGTTATTTTGTTAAAAGACAATCTTAAATTAATAATTTTTAAAAGGCAAATAATTTTAAGCTTATTTAAGTAAATAAATAACTCTTATCACTGATCGATTCAGTACCTTGTTTGCCAAAGTATTAAAATGCTCAGGATGGGTGTAACAGATTGGATGATTTTCTGTTTTGTTCCAAGCTGAAAGTTCTTTGGAATTATAAACTACATAGCAAGGTATTGGCATGATCATGACCATTTGTGACAAGTAGCAGACTGCTGAACTCAAAAGCATTTTAACAATTTTAGATATGTATGCATTTTAAATCTGTTAATTATGTCTAGTGTGGTTGAAAACTAAAATTTTGGGTTTTGTGTGTTTCAGGATTTTGCTCTTAGGGAGATCCAAACTATGGAAAGAAACCGTGCAACAGCACCATGGATGTAAAGTTAACACATTGATCGTGTGTTCTCTTGAAAACCTTTTAAATGGCTTCATTTAGATTTTGAGTATATTTATCTGAGCTTTGTAGCTCACCTTGTTAATAAACCAATGAAACATTTTAATAAACTTGGATTACAGGGGATGCTAATTGCTTGTATGAAAATCTGTACATATATAGACATTGGTTTTATTAGTTAACTGTTATCTTAATGCACTTTTTTCGAATTGGTGACGGATAGCAACAATTAAGAAGTTAATTTTTTTTTTCCATTTCAATTTCTGACTAAAAGAGTTTTAATTAAAAAAAATACATATGTATTTTATTTTCCTTTCAAGTACAATATCATCTTTTTTTCTAGGAAATACTGGATATAATTTCCAATAGTATTCTAGAAAGGAGGAAGGAATTTCAGTGACCCTATATATCACCAATTAACATTATTATATGACTACTGAAAACATAAAAAATGTGCAGCTTTTTTAAAAAAAAATATTTTACACATGACAAGTAAACATTTCTTTAATCTTTATTTAGAAATTAAGAGGCATTATGTCAACATGTTTAATCTGAAATGGAACCAAAATGGTCATTCACTTGGTGATAATAGATGTTTATCATCTTGTTTCCTAAACAAAATTGGTTAGTTTGCTCAAACTGATGTTCAGGCAGTTATCTAAGTGCATTATCAAGTGCTTTCTTAAAATGGGATTTTATAAAAAGGGCAGATACTTTCTGAGAATGTACATTTGCACTAGGAACTTGATCTCTTTTACGCTGAAAATAAAGAGTAAAATGGATGAGGTGACCTCTTAATGTAGATTCACTATAACTTCATTAAAGTTAATGACATTCGTGCAAACTAAAAATGTACGCCCACAGAAATTAATACATCTGGTAAGTACTTATTTCAACTATTTGACATTCACCAACTTCACTCCCATATTCCTATTTATTTCAGTGTAGGTTGAGAATTAAATCCATAGCATTAAATTGTCCAAATCTTACAGAGGCAAAGCAACAAAGTTAAAGAGAATTTTTCCTGCAGGAATTAAAAATGCAGATTTAGTTTTTATTTTTTCCTTCTCTGGCATATAAGACTATAACATAGTGACCTGTTCAACCTGGGATAGTGTAGACATTAACATCCAAAGTGTGGCACAGCTCAGACTTCAAATAATTATCTGGTAATGAAAGACAAATGTGGTTGTTCATGGTTACTTCTTCTTACAGTGGTTTCTGTACCAGCTCCATGCCTTACAGGGTTCCCTGTACAACAGAGAAGAATTTCCTGACATTTACGTCTGAAATGGGCAACGTTATACAAAACTGGATTGACAGCAGAGTTGGCAAAAGTGAATAACACTATCCAGAAGAAAACTGATGGCAAAATATTTAAATCTTGTTTGTAGTTCTGGACTAAAATTAAAAGAATAGTTATTATAATTGGGCTCCACATGATGAAGAAAGACATCATCAACACAAAGAGGGCTCGGAATAGTTTGTAGTCTTGCTGGGAAACACGAATCTGATGATTTTCTGAGTAAGCTAAACCAGCATTTAAACTCCTTCTTGATGCTTTTGTAATCTGCAGTAAAAGAGAAGTAACTTTCATTGAAACACAGAAGAATTATTAACACATTTTCACAAGTGCAAAAGTAAATCTTGGCACGTGATGTTTCCATTTTGAGATGTGAATATAAAAATGGCATTGAAAAATTCCAATTTTACTTTTTGTCAATGGTTTAATTTCAAATGTTCTCATTTTACTAGCAATTTTTTTTTCACTCTCAGCTGTGAGCTCACCTCAATATTAGTTAAGCTGGTTGTTTTCCTCATGGCTCTCTACCAGCCATAAATATTTTTCTGCATCATACAGAGCCTTAGTTACTCATGAAGTCCCATTAACTTCAAATTAGGACCTCATTTGTTCTATCTAAATAAACCCATTAATTTTTTTTCACAAATGCAAACTGGAACATAGTTAACAATCCTGTTGATGTGCAAGAAGGAATGTAATCCAATTCTCCTAAATCCATGCTGATACTGCAAGGTAGGTATTAGAACTAAATCATTATAAGTTTTAAATATGAATGGGATTTTATGTTAAGTTTTGTGTAAACTTTTTTCAGTCAGTAATCAGAACTGTGTTCTATGAACTAACCTGATATGGAACCTTTTGTCACTGGGAAAATATGCATCTTGTAATAGCAGTGTCTGATGTAACAAATAACTATGGGTAGTTTGAGAATCTAGTATTCATGGTTGTGAATCATCTGTCATAAAGTAGAATGTTGAATCCCAATGGCTTGCAAAAAACTCTAAATCTCATGCTCTGCATCCTTGTCCTCACGCAAGTTGGCATAGCACAATTAAGCCTGTTATATTCATGTCTTATACAAAACATTTATGCTAAATAATTGAGATGACATTTTACTCCCTACATGGGTGAAGAAGGTGCATTTTCCAAAGCCTGGATCAATTTGGTGTCTGAGTTGGAAAGACAAAGGCTAAGACTCATCCTGATTTTCTGTGTGACCTTGCCCTTTGGCAATAACTAGGAGAAGGATAACACTAATACTAGTAATAACAGCTTCCTGGTTCAGGTAAGGATAAAAGTTTTTATATATATATTGAGTTTGCCACTTTTTCTGCAGTTTTCTGAATTAGTCACAGAAATAGATGGCCGAGAATAAATATTCTTTAAGAACCTAGACACCTACCAAAGATTTCAACAGAATGTAGGTGTAGAAATCAAACCCCACGATACAAAAATGGGCTTCGCAACAGCTGCTGAGCCTGAGAAAGGGACAGTCTCACTAGCTGCTAACCTGATTTAAAAGGGACAGAAAGTTCTGATGTTTTGACCACGTAAAATTATTCCAGCCTGATGATGCTCTGCTGTACCCATTTGAAATCCAGAAACTGGAATAACTCCTCCAAACAATCCGATCCAAGAGCTGTTCTCAGAGAGCACCTAATCTGTCTTAGTAAGAAGGAAGGTTTCACAAAATACAAAGGACTAATATTCATTTCTGATGTAAAAGTGGGAAAACCAAGTTCTGAATCCTCCTTAGACTCCACCATTAAATGGCTACAGAATGTCCTCATCAGATACCTTTCTATCAGTCTCATGTAAGTACCCTCCCCCTTTCCTGCTGGAGCTGCACAGCCTAGAACTAAGTATGCAAGAATCACCATGATTGTGGTAAATAAGATGAAACTGCATCTTAAGGAAGTGCTCACCTGAAATGGGATGGCGGTGATATGTTTTGGATCCCTTTCTCATCTGCCTAGTATAAGGAGTCTAGCTAGATACCTGTTGTGGGCATCTGGACCACAATGAGAACCAAGAACTTAGAAGTCATATATATACAAGTATGCAACTTCCAGAACATGAATGTCTTTACGAGTTCTAGCCTCTCACCCATATCTTGCCTGAAAGGGGGACAGTGCAAAACCATGTAACTTAATTGCAAATCATGGCTTCTGATCTGTGCTATTTGAATAGATGAATGCTTTGAACTGCTTCCAGCAACACAGAAACACTGAGTATTGTACTCTGTGTGCTGGCATCATAGAGCATTCTCACACAGTGAGAGTGAATCTGCTCTTAGGAATGATTCAGGGATTAAGACATTCTCCATCTGAGTTCTGGTTGCCTCCTGGAGAGATGTGTGACAGAGAGGATTCAGTTATAACACATGGGATCCTGCTGTGGGCCTCATTTCTCTTTCTAGTTTGGGAGAAATAGTAACACATTCTTAGCATCTGTGTCAACATCTAGCATTAATCTAGAAAAGGAATGTGAGCGTGGCAGCACAGGTCTGTATTGTAATCAAGTAACGAAAACGCTTTTCTGGGCTTCTAGCTCCCTATGTGCCATTTTATTTTCTAAATTTACTCATTGTAATCTGGAGACTGCAAGGACAAGAGGAGCACCACTCCTGTCCCAGCCTCTAACCAAGGACTGTGGCATCCCTTGGCCTGCATTTTTTTTCAGTTCTTTCAAAGGGTTCAGATTCCCCACTGAGTTCCTGCATGTTCTTTGCCTACAGCAAATACAAGGTTGCAAAAGGCAAGTGCTTTACTTCCCTGGAAGCAGTTTACCTAATACATTTATCTCAAGGTTATAATAAGTTTATAGAGTGTACAGAAACTAAGATCTGATGACTTCAACAATGAGTTTAAGCCTGACCAACAGCCAAGTACATTCAAAGCCCAGATTCTACGTCCTAGGTTCATTGAAACATCTATCTGCAGCTCTGATGAATCTACCCACAGCTTGTTGGTGCATTAGGTAACTCCTTGCTCAATAATTTGTGGTTTTGAGGTTCCACAACCTATAATTTTCCTTATATATAGTATGAGAAGTTTAATTACCTAATACAGGAATCAAGAATCTTTTGGGGGTAGTTGCTGAAACTAGTCATTGCAGTACCTAGTTTGAAGATTTCTATCTCTTTCTCACTTTGTTTTTGGCAGAGGATGGGGTATGAAATCAGATGTTTTAAAAGGAATTTAGGTAACTAATAACATTTGCTAGACTATAGATTAAAACTCTCTGGTGCCTGATGTCTTGGCCTATATTTCAGCAGTTAAACAACATTCACTCAGGAAGAAACTGGAAACAGTGTGTTTAATTTACAGTTTTGGTTTGCGAAGTTTGAAATTGTGGAGGAGTAAGTGTAATCTAACAAGATCTCTGTACTAAAAATATATGCAGAAATTCAGTGAATCTAAAAGGGGATGGATTTTTTCTAGTCCCTCCTTTCAGCTTTCTTACAAATCCCTTGTGACTTGAGTTTAGGCTCCAGGAAAGCAAAATCTAGTTTTCAGTTATTTCAGATGCTTGACTGTTTTAGCATTTAAGAGATTGACAGTATTTAAATATGAACAGTACATAAATGGAGATGTGTATTAAATACTATATGTAAATTAAGACAAACTGTGTTGGGTTGCTGGTAATGTGCTGCTCAAGCATGCTCTTAGTTGAAACCCATAGGCTGTTATGTACAGGTTGACGTGCCTCATTTTATATCACATACCATTTATTGAGCAAATCCTGGCTATTTCATTTAGGTGTATTTGTATCCAGTGGCAATATGCTGATGCCTAGTGAATTACTGTTTACGTCCCTTTGTTCTGCAGCAATACTTAAAGGAAAAACCTACCTGTAAGATTTTGGAATAACTGATGACAATGACTAATCCTGGTATTATAAAGAAAACAATGGCAAAGGTCACATCCCAAACTATTTCTCCTGCAATGCTGGGCCAAACCAAGGTGCAAATCTGAATCTCCTGTTTATAAAGAATAAAAAAGAAAATTACCATCATACTGTTATTTTTACTACAAAGTTGTCTTTATCTCCCTCTATGCCTATGGAGAAAATGGCCAGAGAGTAAACTGAGTCTGTGAAAGCTTTCTACTCAAAGCAGTCAATTGATGGATTACTTCATGGTTTTAAAAGCCCATGCAGTTAGAATGTCCACAGTCTAAATCCTGCCTTAAATTTCATATCAAATGCTAACAGCAACTTTAAAATTGAAACACATAAACCTTAAACTTAATCATGTATTTGAGTGTCATGCTGTGTGTACTTCTGTATGCGTTTCAAAACACTAGGCAGAAAAATCTGTGCACGGCCACTTGGTCAGAGGCTGCCGCACGTGCTGGGCATTTCCCCGGGATGCTGATCCCTCGGGAAGAGGGAAGTGCGATGAAAAGGGGATTTCCGAACCGCACTGGGAAACCCACAAAAACCCCAGCTGATGCGCATTGCACACCTAAGAGGAGGGCTCGCCGGGCGAACGGCACGGGAGGAGAGGTAGCACTGGGTGGGGGTCTCCAGGGCTGCCCTACCCAGGGTAGCTCCGGCCTCTCCTCCGGCCACAATCTCAGCACCTGCCCGGAACGCTGTCCCCTCCGAGAAGTAGTCTTTCCGGGGCGGCACAGGCCAACGAGCCTTCCTCGCCGTCCGGCCCCGCGCCCGCCTCCGCCCCCCGAGTCCTGACGGCCCCCGGCCGCCCGGCGCGCTGCTCCTGCGGGGTGGCTGCCCTACGCGCCCTCCCAGGCTCCCGCCCTCACCTCGCCGGCCTCGGCCGGCAGTCGCACCACGGTGAAGAAGCAGCAGAGCGGGAGGGTGGCGAGCGAGGCGAAGCCCCAGATGAGGAGGAGGAGGCAGGCCAGCGCCTTGCGGCGGCGGAACGCGGCGTGGCGCAGCCGGGCGATGCTGGCGACGCGCTCGAGGCTGACGGCTGAGAGGGAGAGGATGACGACGGTGCCGCTGAGGCTCACCACGTAAAAGAGCATGTGGCAGACGACGTCTCCCAGCACCCAGGACTCGGTCCAGCGCACGATGGCGATGAAAGGGATGGCAGTGATGAAGAGCAGGTCGGCGCAGAAGAGGTTGAGGACGAGGCAGTTGGCGGTGCACAGGCGGTGCTGCCGCACCAGCAGGCAGATGCCCCAGACGTTTCCCACCAAGGCAAGCAGAAAGATGGAGGCCAGGGCAGATGACTCGCCAATGCGCAGGGCCGTCACATTGCGACCCCTGAAGTCTGAGAAGAAAGGGAAGTAGGTCCTGTTCCCCCCTGGCACACCACTGGACCCCAGCATGAGAGTGGCCAGCAGGCATGAGAGACCCTCTGTGGGCGGCAGCACCAGTCCTAGGGAAAGGACTGCACTCCCGACCACCACAGCAACATACGGGCTGCTCTCCCGGCACAGAACAGGGGGCTGGCTGCCATCCCTCTCCCTCCTCTTCCTTCTGCCCGTGCCACCGAGTGCTCGGCTGTGCCAGACAGGAGGTTTATGGCCCTTGTGCCGGAGTGGAACAAGGAAGTGGGAGGGTAAACACGGTGCAGCTCACACAAAGGTGAGGCTACTGTGTGTGGTGAGGCAGCAAGGGGCCAGGGGCAAGTGGGGCTGCCTGATGCCTCTGTGCAGATGGCACAGGTCAGCACACCAGCACCTCTGTGCTTGAAAGGCCCAGGCTTTGCCACGTTCTCCAGGACCAGTCTTGGTCTGCTGTGCTATACAGGCAGTCCCCAGGCGTGCCCGTGACCCAGGGAGATTGCCCAGGCTGCTACCCTCTGTGTTCATGGCTTAAAAGAGAGCGATGGCTGCCAGACCACTCCTAGAGCTCTTGTTGGGAGCCCAAGATAACCAGCACTGCTCTAAGGTAGAAAAAGAGGAATTTACCTTCATCCTGTGTCTTAACAGTGGTGTTTGGAGACAGTAGTCCTGTACATTACTGTGGTCCAGGTGGTGGGGAATTGTCACCGTCTTGATTTTTGGGATCCGTTTACTTTGTTCATGCAGAGTCTTACCTGCCTGTATTATGAGCTCTTGCTGAAGTAGCCTGGTAAATTAAGCCATACCTAGAAAATCCATCTTTTCTCTGGACTTCAATTCCCGAAAGCAGTTACTCAAATTGTGAATGGAAAATAGGCCTTAGAAATGGACTGGGAGTGAAGCACATAAATCATCACAGACAAGCAGATAATGTCCCATAAAAGAAGGTGAAATGTTTTCATACTGTAAACAGTTATATGACTGTAGATAGCTCTGGTGAATTTGTTTGACTCGGTGCTGCTTAGGGGTGCAGTTACAAGCTTAGCCATATGGAGCTACACCTTTTGATTAGGTTGAGAGTTACTCCAAACCACTGTGCCTGTGGGACCAGGTGACTGGGTGGTGTTTCCGCAGTACCCTGGGTGTGACCCTGCCATCAACTGCTTACGCAATGGCATTAGTGGGGATTCCAGATTAGTGGGGATTCCAGAAACTCGGTCCTTCTAAGGGATGATCTTCTAATGAGGAATGACAAGAGTGAGATCTTCCCTGGACTTCTTCCCATGATTTTGCCACTGCAGAGTTTACACAGATTTCAATTAGCATGTTTTTTCTTGAGCTATAAGTGTTTCTATCAATGCTGTCTCATAAAATGTGGAGTTTGCAGGGCAGCTTAAACAGGTGGATAAAATGCTCCTAATTCTTGCTCATTTCTTTGTATGAAGTGTGGGCAGATTTTCTGTTGAGTGGCTGCTATGAACTCAAATGAAGACAGTAAGAAAACTTGCAAAGATTTTTCTTTTTTTTTTTTGCCAGCCAGCAACACCAGTGAGTGGCAAGTGTCTTAAAACATGTATTTTATTCTACATTATTTGCTGAGAGAAAAAATCTGTGCCCATATTACAAAGGTTCCAGCAAATTTAATAGAACTACTGAGGATGATTATTCATATTTATGATCAAAGCTTGACATATCTAGCCACAACTTGTGTTTGCTCTGCTCTGGATTGATTCTGTAAAATTATTAATGAATCTTGAAATACAGCAAATATCTGCCAGTTGCCACAGCCTCACGGGTCTCACTGATAAACTCCAGAGTTCTGGGCAGCTGACAGTAGTGGTAATGTGGTCAGCTCCGTAGAGGCTGGGATTTGGGAAAGAACCATCCATAGAAGTCTGGTTGTATGTGTGTGAAAACTTGGAAGATATTAACAGGACAGGTTGGGGGCATCTGGAAATGGTAGCTCAGATAAAGGCAAATTGTGTTATAAATTTAATCTTTAGGCCCTTTGGCATCAGTGGAAAACAAAATTAGAAACTGGTCCTACTAATTCAGGGAAAACAAAATTGAAATGGGAGGGTGTGGGGTGTGTGTGTGGAGGAGAACAGGGAGAGAAACATCCAAAGCAGCATTATTGAAGAAATGCAGATACTTTCAGTCAGGGAAGAAAGGAATGCCATAGGGGAGCAGAAGGTTTGAAAATCTGATGACTTTTGGAAGTATCTGGATAGACCTTTGAGCTTCTGTGTAAAGGATCACCTTTATCTTTGGTCCTAAAGTGTGAATGAGAACCCCACTTAGCATAAGCTTGTTGTTTGCTCAGGACAACCAAAGCAAAATGATCCTTTTAGTGTGCTGTTAGGGAGTGAGATTCACACTGAACTGTGTACAAAATCCGGTGCCTGGGGACAGCAGAGGTGTGAAGAAAACACACATTTCCATGGGGTATTATCAAATGAACGGGAGCTCCATGCAGGAACAAAACCAGTCTGATTACTCATAGGTCTAATGGATCCATTATCTAAAAAAATACTTCTCTTCTTCCCTCCCATGAAGTACAAAAGCTGTAGTTGCTGTTGGGTAGCTACAATCATAGCAACCATCACAAACGTGCAATCTGAGGAAGGGAGGAATTGTAACGTCGATAGAGCTACTCTGGCATTTCTGTAATAGGTGAGTGCTACGTGCAGTATATATTCCACATATGCTTATAACAAGGAAGTGATTAACAGAATGCTTGGAAACCTATTACGACTGCCTAACTTATATCATTTTTTCAACCTATGTTCTCTTTTATGCTCAGAAGTAGTGAAATGAAGTCAACTCAAGATTTCACTGTCCTAGGTTAAATGAAAGTTGCAGGGACCTCTGTGGAGCTAGTTAGCTAACCTAGCCTAGCGTGAAAAAATCTTGTTTCCTTCTTTGTGTTTGTTTGATTTTTCTTTGGTTGTTTGGTTTTTGGTTTGGGGTTTTTTTTGGTTTCTTTCTTTTTTTTTATTTTTGTCCTGAATGAAAGCCTGAGCATTTGACTTCTCTGTAGCACATAAGGGCTCTGTTACCTGATACTCAAAGTCAAGCTCTTGTTTTTCAGGTTGTTGCCCTGACAATCATGAACTGTCATGACAGATGGGGATAGTTCCATTTATTTTGCTTGAGAATAAAAAATATTCTGGAGAGAGGGACTTCTTGGGTGAGGTGATTCTGGGAGACAGGTATTCTTGTTCCATTTGGACATGACCCAGTAAAGCTTTTTACCTTATTTATGCATCTTCTTGCATGTAGATTGCTGTTTTAACTCTTCGGGTCTATTTTCATGCCCCTGTATCACAATAAGTAAATAGTAGCAACTGCTCTAACAGATGTATTGCATATTTAATGTTTGCTAAGTTTGATTTAAATTCATTGCATTAGAAATCTTGTCTCATTGTCTTCACAAAAGAAGTTGCAAGTTTGTAGGTGACTTAAATGGTGTCTATATAATAAGGGGTTTAGCATAAACTGCAAGTTTTCTAACTGCTCACCCACTGTGTACTTTCGTATCAGTGAACTGAATTATTTATACCAATGTCCAAGGGACAATTTTAACCTTGTAGTGCAAATATAAATGTGTCTGTTTGTCTTCATACAGTAGCAAGCTCATCCACTCAGCATCCACTGAAGATACCAGATGCTTTTATGGATCTACATGGTTGTGTCACGTACTAAGCCCCATTTTTTCTGGAGAGTCTCATTTTCCTGTGGTCAGTATCCATCAGAAGCTGACAAGCTTCCTGGGATATGTGTCAGTGGTGCTGTAGTTTCAAGCTGCTACAGCCTTACTGACCAATACCTCTGTCAAAAGCAGAGCTGCTGGTAGTATGCTTAGTACATGTGCTTTCTGTTAAGACCCGGATCCATTTTTTTTTGTTGTCAAGACCACCAGAAGTTTTGCCAACAGCAACATTGAACAATTTCCTCGTGATTTGCAGCAAGGGAGGGATTTCTTTCTGAACCAAGGGCAAATGTAAGTACATAATCCATGTAAGAGAGAATTCCCCTGGAAGATCATAATCTCTGTTATGCTGCACGCTAACCAAGCTTCACCAGGGTGACTCAGCTTGAGCTGGACTGTTCTAACTAAATGAGGTGGTTTCTTAACAGTTTTAGATACTGTATTATACATCTAGCCCATGGACTTAAGGAGTTCATCAGCGAATACAGGGTATTGGAATGCTTCATTTGGACATTGCAGGATCTGGTAGAACACTTGCACCAAGAAGTTGAGACCCTGAGTGAGATACATGTAGTCAGTCTGCTGGGTTGCACAGAGTGCAGAGATCACAGATAGTATAATTTTCCCTCATACTCAAGAACTCAATGATTAGAGAATGCACTTAGTTAGGAGGTTTAAGAATTGGCTTTCTTTCCCTTATGTCTCATTTTAGAAGAGTAACTTGGGAGCAACAGGCATTCTTCAGGTCAGAATCAGGATTAAAGTTTTACTTCTAAAACTCAGGCATTTCTGAAATAAATTCTACAGAGTGCCTGTCTGCTGCAGAGAAAATCTGTCTGTATTGGAAGGCAAGGCTTGTGCTTAGCTGGCATTAGTTTAGGGCTGGAGAAAAAGAAAAATTATTCTTCCAACACCAATGAGAGTAAGTACAGATAATGCTTTGAATTATGCTGTAAAGCTGTCTGTCTTTCCAAGTGTAATGCTAAATCATGTTATTTCCTACACAGTTCATGTTTTTCATTATCAGTGGCTGTTTGGGGTCTGGCTGTGTTGTAATTTAATATGAGATGATTAAAGAGATGTGACTTAGAGCTTCTCATAAATCATGTCCAGAAAGCAAGGATGCCTAAATTAGCTGTATGTTTTTTTGTCTAGTTGAATGAAATACTACTGACCAGTTCACACCTGTTACATGAATAAAACTTGCACTTTTGCTGATGCAGTATGCTCATTCACCAGTTCTGAGCTGATTGAGGAAACAAACCTGGTTGCACTTCTGCCAAGAAGGCAGTTGGATATCACTATGATAACGTCCCAGGCTTGTTGCTTACGGGATATTCTGTGGCACCTTATCTTCCTCTCTCTCTTTGAAACTATTAATTGTTAGAAATACTTTAACTTTTGGTTGGTCAGAGAGACGGCAAAATGAGTATATGTCCGTGACTACTGGTGGGAAGTCCTGTTCCAAGTCTGAAGGGGGATAGGGTGTAAGGGGAGGTCTCACTTCATTGATATGTGTCCTGTTTGAGGTCTGATTTTTTCTCAAGGAGAGACTTCTTGTCATAGGCAGCCAATGACAGAAGAGAAATTACATCTGTGAATCCTCAACAGCACCTCCTTTTTGTGCACACCTAACCTTTCTTGAGGAGTCATGTTTCTCACTGTCTGGCTTTGGGTAGCTCCTGCTCAATATGCTGTCTTCCTGAATCCTGTTCCTGGTTACCCTGTGGAGGGGAGTGCAGACTTTCCAAATACCAAAGAACCAGACACCACAGCACTGTTTCTCAAAACAATTTGGAAATGAGGCATTTCTCAACACTAGTGAATTAAGTGACATCAAGTTGCACTTGAGTCATTTATCTTGTTTTTCAGTGGAGTTGTGGTGCATGAGTGCAAATACTGATTTAAAATGGTTTTGTCTGCTCAGACTAGAAGGTTATGCAGACATAGGAATGATAATAATTTTCCAGTTGAGAAACAAGGTGAAGTTAAACTGTTCTATTAACTTCTGGTGCAGTAGCTACTAATTTTGCATGGAATGAAATAACATGAGGAGTCAGTGCAGAGCAACCATTGTGTTACCTGCTTTTTTTAAAATTTAAATCTTACGGTTTGTTGTCTATAGGTCCATGCATGTCATTAAAAATAGGGCTTCAAGGAATTGTGAGAAATCATCAAGGTGATGTCCCTGACCCAAGGCAGACTCACCTGTCAGGAATGGTTCAGATAGCTACAGAAGTGTCCCTGTAAGTCTCTAGTGGTGGAGATTTTGCAGCCTCCATAACTGATGTGTTTGATTGCTCATCTATTCCAAACACCAGAAAGGTTCCCTCATGTCAAAGTTTTTCCTGTTGCAATTTTTAGCTAGTTATTCTTCTCACTGAGCAGAGGAAGACTTTATTTCTTTCCTCTGTATGAGATCTCATGATATTTCTTCATGGTCTTTAGTAGAGTGCATAACCCTGAATTTAATTAATTAATTAATTTTATGAGAAATCTGAAAGACTTCTGTTACATTCACATTCATCTAAATTGTTCTTGACTCAAAATTGGATACAGTATTCCAGCTAAAAGTCTCATCTGTATTGATTAGAAATGAAAGATTATGTGTAAAACACCTAAGAATTTGTTTATTCATCATGTAAAACTGTTGTAAAATTGTACAGGTGGGATATTGAATCATGTTCAAGTTTCTACTTACTGTAATCCCAAGAAACTTTATGGAGGTGCTGATACACTGTCATGCTATTTATTTTCAGTTTTGGTAGTTGATTATTCCTACATGTTATACTTCATCCTATTTATTTCAGATCATTGGTGTTGATAAATTCAAAATTCCTGCTGTCCTCTAAAGAGGTCTCAGTTCCTACCTTGGAGTGTCTCCCATTTTTTGTGTACTCTAGTAGCATCTGCATCATCTGTGAAAATATAAATAGTTTTGAAATCACGTAGACTACCATGGAATTGTGTAATACATTATTCTTCATTAATAACTTCATCTTTTAAAAATGGGCTTAAGGGGAGGCTAGAAGAGAAATGCAGTGAGAGGTACTAACACATGGGAACCACATTATGTGAAGGTCCCACATGTATCTCGTATCCTTAGGCTGTATGCTAGGCATCACTAGGCTGCTCATCAGAGAACTAGTGTTCTGGCTGCATGGGTCAGAACAAAGATCCATTTTTCACTGCACTTTTGTTTTTAGAGCTATAAATTATTGATACTTAAGTATGTAATGCAGCTTTCTGGCCAGTTCTGCCACGCCTTGTATAGACTAGAGGAAATAATTGTATTTCCCTATGTTGTTATGAAATTGGCATTTGAAACAAAAGGGCCACATTGGCACATCTTTTGCTTTTTTTGCTTTCTTCCTATCCGCAGCACTTGCTCAGTTAAGAAAACTGTAACAGTTTCCAAATGAGAAAAAGGAAATTATTTCAAAATGCTGCCAGTAGAATTTCAAGTTACATAGTCCCACTGCACATAATGTAGCTTGTATTACTATATATACTCTATCTTTCTTGTATGATAGAGACAACTACTTAACATTTTTAAGATAAAACCATAGTCACAACTATTACTGCAGTCATAACAATTCAGATTACAAGATATGGAAACTAATAGACAGGTCGACTGCCAGCTTAAAACCCCTCTACTGTTACATCTTCATTGCTTGGACACTCCTCCTGGTCTCTACTTTGTTATCAAGATATCACAAGAGCAATATTCCCCCTGGTTTTTGTGAAGACACAGTACCATTCACACTAGTGTTCTTTGTGATCTCCTGTTGTCTCTATAAATATTTGTGCTCTTCAGCATGATTCTTTTACAGCATAACTGTCACTACTTTTTATCTGCATAAACATAAGTGGTTATCATCTAGCTTGCCTAAATGTCTGTAGTACAGTTACTATCACATGGTAAATAACTGTGTGGAAGATGGTTATGAAACCCAAGATTAAGAGAGAAAGCCACACAAGCAAGTAAAGGATTAGAAGTTGATTCGTTTGATACAAAGATGTTGTCTTTCAATTGTTATTATTTCACAGGCAGCTCTCCTTGTGTAAAAAAGTCAGTTTGTTATGGCGAGTTGGGGTGTCTTTCCAACCACACCACATTACATCAATTCACTTGCTGTGTACAAAGAACACTGTATGTAAAAGCAAGGATTTACAAATATGCTAGTATTGGTGAACCTTGTGTCAATCCAAAATCTTCTCTAGACCAACGTTTTTCAGTGATGTGGCTTCACAGATTCTCTTCTAGGTTGCAAATCAATTACTTAAAACAGACATTAAAAAAAAAAAAAAAAAAGACTACTGAAATTGTAAGCATAAAATGCTTGAAATGACAGCAGTTTTTAATTTACTTCCTGCTTTACAAAGAATAAAACTTACAGCTGTATCATAGCATTAGGATGAGCTCATTAGGAAGAAACCACTCTAGAAAGAGGAGCATCAGACCTTGTTCATTTACTTTTAGGATAAATAATTTTCAGTGTTAGACTCCTCAGCTTCTGAAGAGTGGGGGAAAAAAATAAAGAAAAAGAGCAGTGATGTGATCTGCATACTTTATGGAGTTTTGTAGTTGCTTTTAAGTCTCGTGTAAATGGTGACAATAATATTTGTGAGTTTGCCATCAAAATAGATCTTTTATATGCACTAGAATATCATTTTGGTATATTTCAATATATATCACACATGTTGTGTATAAATTTATCAGGAAGGGGGAGTTTCTGTGCTTAGGTCTAATATTTAGCAGGTAGGACTAAACACACTGTTAAAGTTCAGAGAAGGTATTAGAAGAGCAAAACTTTTTAAAGGCTATCATATTATCAACTTTGAGTCTCCCTTTACAGTAATTTACAGCTAATTTAAGAAAGCCTCAACTACTGAGGAGTGCTGACCTGTATCAGGCAAACTTCATCTATAATACATAAAAGATCAGAATTTCCTTTTGCAGAAACTATGCCAAGTATGCAACTGGGAATAGAATGCTAGCTGATTAATGTATTGTTAAAAGACAACTAAAACTTCCCAAAGTAGTTAATTAGAGATTAAAATTATTAGGCTGCAATGAAAAGCATAGTTGTTATCCTGAATTTAAAAGATGTTTAGAAACAAAGACATGAAATTAAGACAATTTCCCTCATGGCAAAACCTTAATATTCTGAAGCATAAATGTCTGGTTTACTCCTTAGTTCAGATTATCTTTGTTCAGAAAACGTGTTGCTATAATTGAGCAAATTGTCAAACAAAGATTAGCCCGATACATGGCCAGTGAAATTGAAAAGTGGCTAGATAGTGTCAAATGTAATAGATTTGGCAATGATATTTTAGATATAATAGCTTTTAATGGTTTCTTTGTCTCACAAACAGAGGATTTAATTGATAACATCATTTGATATTATAATAGTTACTGAAAACAACTTTGAAAACACTCTTATTTAAGAATAAGTTTTAACCATCAGAGATTAGGGTGAACATTATGGGGTAAATGCATGAAGTTTTGCAGCAAAGCATGAGGGGAAAAAGCTGGTACCAGGTAGCAATCAGAATCAATATACCAAAGATAGACTTTGGTTATTTCACTGTCCTCAGCAAACCACAAACTTGTAAAAGCAGCAGACTTATCTTAACTAGTGTATATTTGTAAAATTTCCTCAATTGAATTATTTTTGTAGAAGAAAATGCTTGTTGGACTTAACTTCAGATGCAAGGAACAAAATGCTGGCAAAAGATCCAGGTTTACAGTAGTTTCCAGAAGACAACAACACTGATTGCAAATCCATAAGGGACTTTTTTAACAGTTTCTAATTTCTTGCAAAAATTTATTGCTAACTTGTTTTCTGTGTTAATACCAAAATACAGTGACACTTCAAATCCACTACAGCAATTTATTAAAAACTGTATTTTTAAACTGTGACATTTGTCAAGTGTAATGGATTGAGTAATTGACATTTCCTAACTTCAACTTCTAAAATACAAAAAAGCAAAGAAATTTTCTTCAGCATAATTTTATAACCAGACTTTGAAAGTGGTCATGACATGACATGAAACACAACCTTTTTTCAGTACCAAGGAAGATTGTGTTTGTTTTCCCCATAGCATTTTTTGCAAGAAGAGCTTAGAGCTCCTATAGAAATGCTGACTGAGTTTTAAGCCTGCCCCAACTGTGGCTCCAAAAAATAAGCTACTTAAGATTCATGTTTTCAACTTGAATCTTAAGCAACAAAAATATAACATGACCCCCTTGAGTTTTAATGTACCAACAGGGTGATACATTACACATATATGATATATATCTACAATGTGTATATATACTCTATACACACTATACATATATACACACACACCATATATACACAAATATATATATAGTGCACCTATGAGGGCCAAAATTAGGCTAAGGTACAAGCACAATCGTCAGGATTCACAAACTGAGAACTGCATAGGCCAAACATTAAAATGAAGTAATTTTTAATAGTGCAAAGAAAAAAAAAAAAAGTCAGTAGTTTACTATTTAAAGATATTTCTAATTCTAAAAATATTTCTGTTCACAACCAAAACTGCAGTAGCTGTTTTGTTGGGTTTTTTTGCAAACTGACAGGTAAAATATTTGAGGCCAAATAAATTACTATAATGTGTTTGTGGAACTGAATTGTAAAACTAGTAGTCCTTTATACAACCTTAAGAAAAACGCTTTATAAAGACCTTTTGCCTTTGTAGAAGAGCATATTGGCAGTGTGTATAAAGCAAATATAGTAAGTCCATTTGGAGCTCAAGCTGTACAAAAGTCAATATGTGCTAGTAATTCTCTATGCTGGCTTGTTGGATACTGCACTTTGCATCTGGGACACTCGAGAAAACTTTCATCAAGTAGGCTTGAATGTTTCAGGGAAGGACTTTTGTCATACATGGTCAGCTTCTCTTCAAAAGCAGCTTGCAGATCTTCTTGTGGTTCCATATGTACAGGTTCCTGGAGTTTCTGGAAAAGAAGCTTCAGTGTAAAACTGGGACATGCATGTGCTTAGCAATACTGTAGCAAAAGAAATACCTAGGTTTCATGGCACACAAACCTCGTGTTACAGCACTAAGTGCAGATTTTTAGAGATGGCTAAATGCAGTTCTGCTACTCTCATTAATAGTGGAGGGCCTGTGTATTACTCTTAACACCACATTTAAATTAGGTTCAGGTAGATTTGCTGTAGATTTGAGAGATTTCTCAAAATGTCTGATGGGAATCCTTCCCTAACCATCTTCCTAGCCACTCACACGCTGTCTTTCCTCAACAGAATGATGCCTCGGACCTCTCTACATAGGATGCTGCCTAGTTACCTTCACAAAAAATTGCCATTACTTGTCTCTTCTCTTCCTGATCTTGTGCATGAGGTTTCTGTGCATGAAGACTGTCCTTAACTGTAAAAGCTGTCGATTTGACATCTACTCTTCCAGCTTCTTAACACAGAGACTCAAAGCTTCAACTTCCCTGCTCTCCTTCCAACAGACAGAAGGTTTTCAAGTGGCCTCCCCTGGCAGCAGCAGCAATCCTAGCAAGTGGGGCTCTCCCAGGGGCAACGCGTGACTGAATAACATCAGTATCTCAGGATTCATTCCATTTCCTTCCTCATTTGAGAAAATACTTCCAAGTTGCATACAATTAAGAGAGAAAGCAGTCTGGTAGAGTCACGGAATTCCTCCCATCTGCAGCTTGCTAGGAGCTTTTGCATTCATCTTCTCTCTAAAAATGATTAGATCAGGTCTGGGGCCACTGAAGGACATGGGTTTCTGGTTTCCATTTTGAACATCATTTCAGTCCAGAACTGCAGTTTTGACAATCCTATTCAACTATCACCTCATCTTACAAGATACCTTAGTGTTCCAGAAGAACCAACAGTCGGAATGATTTCTGCTCAAAACCAGGGCAATCCTGGATACAACAGAGCAAAAAAGATGAGTGGCTTGCTTAATACTTAATATTTTGCTTCAAATTTCTCCATTAAGTCTAGGGCTCAAATCTAGGTGGCTGTCTTTGGACTTATATAATAAGCAGCAAACAGATCACAGTCCTCATAATATAACAAATGTTTTTTTAAATTGTAGCAGGGAACTTGTATTTTTGGAAATGAAGAACCCAGGTTTTAATGACCCACCCATCCTGAATCAGATGGAGGTGGGGAAAGAATTCAAACTTCTACATTTAAGGATTGTGTTTTGTTCATTAGCAGCAAGTCCAAGTAAGCATTTGGCAGCTTTATTGTGCAGCAGACAAAACTAGGCAAAACGTAGTGATACAAAATACAGTTATGTTCCCTGCTCAGGAACCTGACTGGTATGGATCTCCTTCTGCAGTACTAGTTCTCTGTATATGCACTAGAGAAAAACAATGCCTAGATAGTTGATATTGAGTTCTGCACATTACAGGGCCACATACCTAAAGAATCTAAGGACCTACAGTGATTATCTGATGACATTAACAGAAGGCTTATTACGCTTGAAATAAGGTTCCAAAGTGCAAAGATGTACATTTATGCAACATCCCTGGCTAAATACACCTGCAGGTTATTCAGTACATACCAGAGGTTCCGGATGGGTTATGTGCTCCCTGGCCTTACGCAGTTCCTTGAGGGCTTTGTTTAACTGATGCTGCAAGTTCTGACGGTCAAGCTTCTCATTCTCAAAGTCTGTGGTGCATATCTGGATCTGGTAAAGCCCCAAAGTGAAAATTAAAGTATTAAAGTCAGAATTATTAAGAATTAGGGGGGAACTACTTATATATTTAACGTACATTTTACTCTGCAATCATATCCTAAGACAGGATTTTAAAATTTAAGAAAATAAATAAAAAACCCCACTTGTTGCTTTCATTACAGTGCAATTCACACATGCCCAGTTACTAAAATCTTCTCCCTTAGTAGAGGCGGAGTTTGAAGTTCTTTGGTTGACAGGTATTCCAAGCTGTCTTACAGTCATTTTATAGAAAAGTATATAGTGCAAATTCTCATAAAAATGCCAGTTTCTACTCCAGGATCTTTCTGTCCAAATTATCTTGCTACAAGAAACTATGGCTAATGCCATACACCCAAGCTTACAAATAAATGTAACTTTTTTTTTTTCAATAACATCTATGATATCAATAAGAAAGTACTTGGAAAAGTAAAGAAGATGGAAAACATGAGAATGCATTTATTTGTAACTTTTTTTGAGTATATAGTCTAAAACTTCAATGAGCTGATTGGTTTTAGGATGTTTCCCACACCTATGGGAAACACACTGTACAGTTGAACAGGTGGTTGTGGAGAAAAAAATCACATCAGGTTTGATCACACTCTTATCTGTAAAAGGTTACAGATTTTCCTCTTTACAGATGTGTCAAAAATTTTAGAAGCATCAAGAAATTAATCACAGTTGAATATTCATGTCTCATTTTACTTTAATATACTACTCATTCTTAAAATTGCAGTTAGTCTGGAAAGCCTTTGTGCATAATACAGGTTAAATATCAGCATCTTAGCACATAATTGGGTACCTGTTGTTCCAACAAAGCTATCCTTGTGTGTTCCTCCTGCTGTTTGAGCAATGATTTCCCCAGAAGTTGTACCTACAAGGCAGAAAAGCATTTGTAACAAGCAACTTCCATACACAACGGTTAATAAGCTTAACAAATAATTAATCTAAAAAGGGATGGAAGTAAATTTACTATTAACCTTGAAGATGAACTAGATTAGAATCAAGTAAGTATTCTCCCAGTTCTCCCTCTTGTATCCCACAAGACCAGGAAAGTAAGCAAACAATTTTCTGAAATTTCCTTAAGTTTGATGTATTGGTTTGCATCAAAATACAAAGAAATAATTCTGCTTCAACCACAATGACATGAGTCTAGATATAGACAAAGTACAGTTACCTGACATAAAAGATCTTCAGACTTTTTTTTTTCTTCTCTGAGCTGTCCTTTAATCGTTTCATTTTCTTGTTTTAGTCTCTGCACTTTCTCTCCTTTCATTTTATTTTCATTTTCTAGAGTCATTTCAGCAACCTGTTGTGACTGCAATAAGGCATTTAAACTTGTTATTTCTCTTTGTGTTTCTTCATACTTCTTTTTGTATTCATTAAGTTCATATCTCAGCTGGGTTATAGTGCGTCTTTCAGTCTCAAGATCACTCTTGGCAGTTAGTAACAGCTGGTGATATTTTTGCTTTTCTTCTTGTACGTGACCTTAATGAGTCAGAAATAATTGAGATAGTAACATGGGCAGGGGGAGGAGCAGAAATTGCTTAAAAATCAGAACACCGAATCCTTTACAGCATTTTAAGGCATATTGATAGAAATTGACATGCTAGGCTATTACACAGCTCACACTGTGGTACTGTACTCCTTTAGAAGGTGGCAAGAGAAATACATCAAATTTTTGAATGAAAAATGTTTTCATCTCTCCTTTAAACTTGTATAACATGGTTCTTAGAAACCTGGATTCCTACTGTTGTTTATCTGCTTGAAGAGAACTTTCTTGTACCCTTACTCCTAGTCCCCTGGCTGCTCTGAGGACAGAGTTTTTCAGTAACTCTTCAGTTACTTTTCCTAGTGAGCTGTGTCAGTCTGCCTCCCTCTAAAGCACTGTTCATGGATTTTTAATCAGCACCAAAAGAAAGATTAGGGTGACGTTTTACCATTTTCCATGAAGATTCAAGCAGTAACACAGTAATTCATGCACACTCAGTGCTCTTACTCCTGATGGTGCCAGTTCTATCTAGTGAATTTACTGGGCAGGGTACTTGCTGCATGTATGAAATTAATGATTTCCTAAGATCAAGCAAATGCCTATTGGTTGTTGTGCTCAACATGATTTGTCAAGCACCAGTCACTCTGAATGCGTGATACTGAGAGGGGGCTCAGTGAGGAGCCGTGTAGCATGGAAGTGATCTGCGGTGGCCAGTTCCATATTGCAAAACACTGTTTGGGATACGTGCCAAAACCTATCACACATTTTCGTGCCTTCTAACAACTGCTCAGGTGAGTAAAGAACAGGGCAGTCTTGAGTCATTTTTACAATATTTATTTTGAAAAAAAGTAAATTCAAAAAACCTGTTCCACACCTAGCAAATAAATCCGTAATGCTTCCATGATGTAGGTTGAAAGTGTACTTTGAAGGATGGGAGACATACATATATTTGCCTCAACACTTTTTATTTGCCATAAGCAGAGAGGTTGCAAATAGAGTGTCAAGGCTGTTAAAATCATCGCTGAAGTAGATAAGAACATGACATACTTGTTGATCAAGTAACATAACCAGATAGCAGGAAGTAAAGAAATTTTACTTGACCAATTTTTACCATCAAGAAACCAAAATGTTGAGAAGAAAGTATTGATTTTGTTTAATTGTACTATAATTTGTTTTCAGAAGACTTAGTCTATAGATAATTATGGTTCAGGTCACTTGTGAGAGAGAAAAAAAAAAAGTTGATACCTCCTGAATTCAATTCTTTAGATTCTTGTTGGCTAAATAGTTCTGACTTATTTTCAAGTTCAAAGATCCTTCCAAGCAGTCCCCTGACATATGCTTCACGTTGCTGGTCATACAGTAGCCACTGTTGGTTTTTCTCAAGAGCCTTCATGATAAGAAACATAAGAACAAAGGGATTTCTCAGATTTTAGAAGTATTAGTTTTGTTTCTTATCAATGCTAAAAGCTATACATTTTACAGTTTAAAGATAAGCTAGTTAATTCTGTAATCCACTCTGTAAATAAAACCCATCTTCATTTGGAGAGATCATATAATCATAGAATGTTAAGGGTTGGAAGGGACCTCTGGAGATTGAGTCCAACCACCCTTTCAGAGCAGGCCACACAGGAACAGATCCAGGTGGGTTTTGAAAGCCTCTAGAGAAGGGCAAGTCAGGTAGTTGGGCATAAGTTAAAATTGCAGCTGCAATTACAGACCAGGTTCCCTGGGAGTTGTCTTGTATCAGCAACCACTTTGTTCAGATGTTCCAAGCAAGGTTTTTCAAAGATGATGGAAACAGTTGTTTTATTGTTTCATTTGTGCTTTTGTTGTTCAGTTTGGGTTTTTTGGGGGGTTGTTGGTTTGGTTTTTTTGTTGTTGTTGTGGGCAGGTTGGTGGTGGTTGTTGTTTTTGTTGTTTTGTTTGTGTTGGATTGGGTTTTTGTTGTTTTTTTTTTCTTTTGTAAGCCTTTTTATAATTTATATTAGTGTCCTGTCCCAACATACTCTTAGATATTTTAGAGGGAAGCATACCCTCCGAGGTCCCATACTACCCAAAAAAGTATATGGTGATAATTTACATTCTTAGGCATCTTGATACAGATGATTTGTACTTGCCATGTTGTACAGGAAACTTACATCTTTCAGTTGTTTTTCAACTTCATAAAGATTAGTCTGTGATCCAGTGCTGTTTGTTACAGCTTCCTGCAGACAAAGAACAATCTGCTAGTATTCTTAGTATTCTTTAGAACAGATGGCAGAAATACAAACTTTAGTCCTGTATAACTATTAATCATATAAATAGCATAAGAATATTTTAAAATGGGAAACAGATTATGTGCCTTTTCTGTTTAAAAAAATCTTTAGAGGTCCTCTTTAAGAAAAAAAAAAAAAACTAAGTTATGTAGAAAACCATTTTATAGATTTAAAATAAAATCTCCTGCAAGGTACAGGACAAAGATTTGCATTTAATTTATTCCCTAACTCTGCAACTCATAGTTACATTAAAACATTTCCTAAGACAACAAACACGTATCTTCTGCTGAACTGCTATCTTGGAAGACCTGAAAGGTGCAGGAAAGCTTCTGAAAAAAATAAGATATTTAGGGTATTATTTCTCTACATGGAAAATGTAAGCATTTGTTCTATTTTCATATCCTTAATGGCAGTTTGACACAATAAGACAAAGCTATAGGAGTTGTTAGGGAAAGCTAGAGACTTTGACAAATTCTCTGGGATAAGAGGAGGATTAAAAGCTTCTGGGAAACTATGCAAGCGTTTCTGGAACCAAAAGGATACTGACTGGTTTTCTGAGACCTGATCCACAGTAGAGTGGGTAAAGTATGAGACCCATCTAAAACTAAAGCAGTTAAATAGTTATACTTTCATAATCTGACATGTTTATTCACTGCATGAGAGAAAACTTTTTTGAAATTGTGTAGATATCAGTCAGAGGGAGCTTTAAGGAGATAATGTAGATTTCTACCCAAATCCAAGCTACGTTTTTACTAAACTTTTCCTGTGATTTTTTTTTTTTTTTGAGGGAGAACATAATTAAAACAAGCTTTATAACTGAGAAAATACAGGAGAACTTTGAATGCAATTTTAAAAATTTCAGCACTTCCTAATAAAACTAGGATTTAGAGACATTACAATTGCTCAGATTCCTATTTCTATGAACATTAGAACCCTGCCTCAGTGAAATCATGCTCAGAATTGTCATACAACTGTAGCTCCATTTAAGGGCATACCTCCTGCTCAATGCCACTTAGCAGTTTCAAGCAGCATTGTTAGACTTGTTTTCGGGTTTTCCAAGACATTTAAAAGAAAACTCTGCTTTTAAACTAAAAGATAACTTGGTAAAGATACCATGGAAAAAAATATCACGGAGAGCTCTTAGATTAACATACATTTACAATTCTCTTATTGAAATTAAAAGTCTCTTGAAATTGAAAATAAACACGTTGCATTTAAAGTTCAAGATACTGCATAATTAGAAGTGACAAATATATGCATTATTATTGAAAATTATTAGAGATTAATTGTGACATTTTTCTAGGAATTCTGCTTTAGCCAAATACATAGCAAATACTCGACTTCCTTATCGAGCACAGGGAACCAGCACCATCTGCAGGTCAAAAGCGGAAAAAGATTTACAGGCACCTACTTCTAAGCACCAGCTTCCCTGAGCCCCTTACTGAGCTACTCCTGCATTTTCCATGGAACATTAGAACAGGCACGTGAATAAACAACTGTACAAAACTAAATGCTTTTGTAAAAGCTGCCAGATACCTGGAATCATACCTATTGACTACTTTAAATGAGAGAAGCAACTCCTTATTCCTCTCCTCCCTTCTGTCACGTTGGAAGTATTTAACATGTGTGATGCCATATAAAGTACAGGCAACTATTTTTAACAACTGAGGAGCAAATGAGGACTCATAAGTGCAGGGACAAGAAAGATGTTCTCATAGCTGAAGCTGAATTAGGAGAGGAGCTTAGTTTTAGATACCACCTCTCTTCATACAAGAGTATTTCAGCATGCAACACAACTTAAAAGATGGATTCTTAACCTTACAATAGATTTTGGTGCATAGCGGATACAAATTCCAAGTCTAACTTAACTATAAACAGGTTAGACTTGGAATCTGCAATTACAGTGTTTCTTCAGTGCTTACCTGGGATGCCTGAGAACTACCAGCTCTGTTTTCAAGCTCAGAACATTTTGCAGTAACAGCGGATAAATTACATTTTAACCGCTTCATTTCTTCTGATAGAGAATGAAGTAACTGTTCTCTCCTTTCTGCTTCCTTTGTTTTTTCCTCTAGTTGACTTCGTAATAAGACTTCACTGTTCTTGGGTTTGGATCTAAGCTTATCTTTCAGGCTTTGGATTTCTTTATCTTTCTCTCCAAGAAGATGGGTGTGTTTATCTTTTTCTTTTTCAAGGGAAACAATTTTCTAAATGAAACAATAAAAAAATAACACAAATAAGTTTCAGTCCATGCAACAAATGCATTAGTAAGTTCACAACAGTTTGAGAATACTAACTTTCAAAACATCTCTCAAACATTAGTTAGCTGGGAATATTATTTTTTACTCATAAAAGACAATAGTACAGTGATCATCACAATACTACACTGATAATGTTTAAATATTTAAAGCAATAGTAAAACAGTATAGAGTAGATGAAACAAGGAAAGAATGCAAACAACTAAATTTCACAGACTTGGTAGGTACTCAGTTTTGTGAATACAGTTCACTACAATATATGAACCCTGGAGGGGTTGCGATACATTCCTTAGTGTTCACTAGCACATTTAGTAGCTTTTAAGTAGCAGCAGAGAATTCTTGCAAACTAAATGACAGTAAGTGAAGTTAAAAATCAGTTATAATAAAGAATTCAGGAGAAGAATAATGTTTTCTAAATTATCTGGCCTTTAAATTTAAAGATCTGCTTCAGTAGATATTTTCAATAAGCACTCTCTTTTCAGTAGGCCTCCAGCACAGGTAATGATTACATAGCATTAGTACTACAGCTGAAGTACCATGGGGCTCTATATAAACTTCTGTTATAATAGCTTTTCATTTTCCATGAGAAAGGCCAATGCTGAAACCCCACATGTTGACATTAAGTCATTAGAAGATGACAGGGAAACTGAACGAAATTGAATTTTTAGAGCACCTCATTTAGGGACTGGTTGAAGACCACACAGCACTCACTAGAATTAAAACACTGATGCCAAAAAGTACCTACTACATCTAAACATGCCTGTGATTTTCCACCTGAAAACTGGGAACCCACTATTACATAGCCAACACTGAGCAAGCAGCAAACTCCACTGGACTCAGCAAATACAATAAGGAATTTAGCCACAACAGTACACGAGGGGTCTAACCACAGCTGATACTTGGCTTAGCACTTCTCAACTGACACTGTAGCACAGACATATGAAAAGCCTTGTTGTCAACAGAAGTACTAGAAATATAATAGTGTGCATAGTCTCCAGTAGTTGTACCCTTTGAAAGTGTCCATTTAAAGTTTCCTCCTCCTTTGGGGAACCCTAACAGCATGTCATTACCTTGAAAGGGAGAGCAAGGCACTGAAATTGTCAGGTCTTAGTTTCAGCTCTCTGATTGTAATGGAAGAATAAAGTGGGGGACTGATTACAGTCTTATTTATCTATAGTTAAGTGGGAGCTCAAGAACGTAGTTCAAGTAAATACTTAGCACTTTTTAGCATATTCTTAGACAACCATTTACAAACATATCATTGCTTTCAGGAAGCGCTCAAAACAATTCTGTGACCAGCTGTTCCAGAGAGCTTGACATGTGAGGACAGGTCTTAATGGACTACTTGGCACCTCTCGCATGAAGTCTTTATGTTTAACAACTTTGTCAGATAATTGTAATTACATTAGTTCAGTCATCGCTGACAAATATTTGAGAACAAAAATATCAAAGTAAAACAGTAGTGACATCAAACTAAACTGAGTTTTAAGAGGAAAGATTAGCGTCTTGCTTACAGTCAGACATACTCGGACTCACGTCAACCGCGCACACTTCGGACATCACGAACATCCGCCTCACCTCTAGGAGCCCGGTCCTTTCCGAATCGGTTATTTTGCTGTTCCCTTTAACGACTTCCTCCATGGATTTTCTCAGGGCAGCGTTCTCCTGTTTATATCTCTCGAGATCACTCTCAGGTCTGGAGACACCCGACTTTAAGCCCCACTTGCCAATAATTCTATCTTTAGCGGTCTTGGAATTCATCTTTAAGCACCTATAAAAAAAATACACCCTGCGTTACGGAATAGCAGTCCCTTTAGCAGGCGGGACGTCACTTTTGACACAGCTTCAGTCAAGCAGCAGCAGCAGCTCAGGACTTCCCGACTCCTACCGACGGCTCTCGGACCGAGAGCAAAGGGACCTGCAAGCCCCCTGAGCCAGGGCGAGGCAAAGGACCTCTACCCAGCGGCGGAAATTACTCGGATCAGCACCAGCCCAGTCCCCCTTCCGGGAGTTTGAATCCCGCGGCTCTAGTATCGTCACTTCCGGCCGAGACACCTCCCAGGCCAAGCGAGGGCTACGGCGCCTCCGATGGGTCCTAAAAGGCGGGGCGGGGGTCAGAGAGCGCTTCCTCGAGACGCTAGCTAGAGGGAGGGAGCGAGCATGATTGGGCGGGGCGGTGGAGCACGAGGTGCCCAGCGTTGGGTGGCCGTTAACGGCCGGAGAGGCGCTGCCGAATTCCCGGCGGAATGCCTGAGAGGAGGCTTCCCATTGGCTGGTGTAGGCGGCTGCGTGCCCTACGTGGCCAATGCCATGAGGCCTGTTTTCCCCACCTCGTTTTTCTGCCTCAGCACGCGCGCTGGTGACCGGTCGCTGTGAGGCGAGGGTTGCTCTGGCCTGGCTCAGGCTGCCTGACTTCCACGGAGCGGGCCGGCGACGCGTTTGTTTCCTCTTTGCGAGGTTGTAATTAATTTTTTTTTTTTTTAGTGTTTTCTAATTTGTCGTTATGGGGGGGGATGTTAAAGGAGGGGCGGTGGCAAGTGAGCTGCCTCTTCATGTTATTTCGCGGTGGATGGCTCTCCCCGCCCTGCATCAGTCTTTAGTTCCCTCGCTGTTCCGGCAGAAAGGGCAGTGGCTCCCGGCTGCCTGGGGCAGGCAGTAAGCCTGGCTTCTGGCTCAGCTGTGCACCATCTGGGGGACTTGTTTGCGACTGGCATGTGTGAGGGTGGAGGTACCCGCCATGATTTTTCAGCCAGGTGTTCTGTATCCTCTCAGTTCTGTGTCTTCCATGTCCTTTGTCCTTATCCCTGAACATGCTGACTTTAGATTACTTTTTCTTCCCCAGAAATCCACTTCCTTAGCTACCCAAAATCATCATCTTAGAAATAAAATCTTGGCTTTAGAAGTAATTAGGTAGGATCGTTTTTGTGTGACCATATAAAAACCAGTCTGAACTATTGTCTGGGTGACTCATTTAGCTCTCTCTTGCTGGCTTCCTCTCTTATCTCTACTTAAAAGCGTATTTTGCAGGGTTACCATGCACTACTTGTTTGGTTTTTTACATCTGGTCCTTAGCTGAGAAAAAATGTCTTACTATAAAGCTGAACATGGGGTAGCTTACTGTAAAGAGTTTTTACTGCTTTATGGAAATTTTTGCCTGGATTAATTTGTAGTGAAATAACCAGTATAGATATACAATATACTGCATGTGTTTAAGACAAAATATTTATAGAAGTCCAGACAATACAAAGTCTTTCCTCACATTTTTTGTGCATATTTCTGTAATTATTCTTTATTTTTACTTATACATGTATATTTTAATAACTTCTCAAGAGGTCCCCTAAATTCAGTATGTAAAATGCAGAGCCTGAATTATTCTGTACGATGTAGTTGTTGTAGAGTACAACTGGAGGGGGAGCACTTAAACTATTTTTGAATACCGTGGATACTGTGATTATATACTGACCCGGACACGAGGTAAAAAACTTCTACGAATAATGAAGTTCTAAAAATTAAGGCGCAGGGGGAATATTGCAAAATGTAATGCCTTGGTATACCAAGAGGTAGATTTGATGTATCTTGAAGGCTAGAGTTGTGCTTAAAGTTCATGTTGTTTATACTTACTTTTATCTTGGCTACTTGTGAGAAACATCACACAGTTTAAGAATAAAAGCAACAAGAACAGCAAAAAAATCCACGCTCGATTTTACACAGTTACTGGATTTCACTACCAAGAGCTGCTCTTGTGCAACATGCAACAGCACAGAAGCTGGTGTCAATTTACAGGTGCTTTTTTTTTTTCCACCTTTTTTTTTTTTTTTCTCCTCATAGCCTTCACTAGCTAGTCTGTCATAGATCCACCCATAGACCTTCTCTGCTGTAAACCAGCTGTTCCCTGCCTCCTCTTCCTGCTAGCGTTTCAGTCCAGAAGTTAAGGAGTCTGAAACTTAAGACTTCCGTGAATTTCTTTGCTAACAACATTTAGTCAAGACTAGGAACAATGCTTCGGGTGATTGTGGAATCTGCTACCAATGTTCCTAAAACCAAGTTTGGGAAACCAGATCCAATTGTTTCTGTTATTTTTAAAGGTAAGGAAAACTGTCATAAACGTACTCAGGGAGGAGGTTTTCTCAAAGGCAGTGTGCTGTGTATTTGAAAATCTGTGAAAACACGTTTTCCTGATGTTACATATAATGTAACTTTAGGGAAGACTTTTTAATTAGAGCTAAGAGTTACCTGAATGAAGTTTGAACTGGGTGGAGTACATTGACCAGCAGTGCTTTTGTTTCAGGATCCTCATTTTACAAGCTTTTGCAAAGGCTTAGCCTTTTGCTTTATAGCCCCAAATTTAACTGCATAGATAAATCCACTTTTAATTCTGGGTTTGCAGATCATCTTGTTGTTTTCCTCTGTCTTGATTACTTTGCACAGCACTTGGTCACTGTTAAACCAACTTTTATTGTGACTGGTTTATTGCTGTTATTACCAATATGTTGAAAAGTAGTACCATTACTGATGGTGTTTTGGTTTGGTTTTTTTTACAAATGGAATTGCAATTTAAGATTTTGCCTATTGAGATTATTTAATTACAAATAAAGATGTAGTAAGGGAAACCACATTTTACACTTTCATTGCTCATTAGATACATATAGGATAAGGAGAAAACTGATAACATTAGTATTTATATGTAAAGCTAATTATATTTTACAGTATATTTTACCTGTTGCTGTGACTTCCTCACTTGGCTAGACTAAAGGAACTTGATTTCAAGTCTTGGTTTATCTTTAAGATGCAGAACCTCTGAGAAATTTTGGTTCATGTAATATTTTAAACCATAATGTGACAAACAGTCATTTAATTTCTGGTGACCTGTTTTTCTGACTGTGCACTGAAATGGAAATGGTTTTTGCTGAAGTATGAAAACCCCACTGCAGGGGTTTGCTACCTTTGGAAACCCAATCTGAAATCACGACATTTTGCTGGAGGGTGGAAAAGGACAAGACAGTGCACGTCCAGTATCTTAACTTCTGTAAGAAATTTTTGAATACTTTATTTCAGTGTCAGAAAGATGTGATATCATGCCATTTCCATTCTTTTCCTCCTTCTTTTTCAAGTTTTGTGGGCTTTTTTTCTGTGGGGGTTTGTTTGGGGATTTTTGTTTGTCTGTTTTTTCCACAGTCTGTTAAGGTAACTGACTAAGCCTGTCTCAGTAGCTTTTGGAAATTACTAATTCTTAAAATATTTTATTTGCCCTGCAAAAAATGCTGTTACTGTTGTACTGTAATTTCTTGAGTTTGTTCCATTTGTCTCTGTTGCTTCTTAAGCATTCACTCCCTTTTCAGTTCCTTGTTTTTCTCTGCTTTCCTGTCACAGTTTTGACTTTGTGTTACCTCTGTTCCTGCAGTTTCACAGTTGGTTTATGCCTTCACTTCTTTGTCTTAAGTGTCTGTTGAATTCCTCTTTGTAATCTTTCGTTCCTACTCCATGCTCTAATGCAGTTCATCTTTGCCTAGTAAATGCAAGTTACAGATTTATTTTATTCTTCTGCATTGCTGGATGTATTTCAAAGGGCAGCAGTCTTTAACAGTCCTCCACACCCACTGTAGCTCCTGGGGGGCATGAAGAATGCATTTGGGAGTTTATTTTCCAGAGACTGAAAAAATCAGGCATTTGTCTCTGGAGTATTCTTAATGTCTTAAAGAACAGCATTCATATGACAGAAAATTGCTGGGAAAGTTGACAATTCATTAAACAGTGTTTATTTGTTATCTTTTTCAAACTGTAACTTACACAGCCTTGTCTGATGTGACATTCAGTAATTTTAAGACTTCAATGAAAACACAGAGTATGTCTCGGGATTAGACCTTTATGGCTATAGTGTGAAGAATAAAGCCATGATCCTATTACTATTAGTAAGAGACTGCAAACACTTTGTATGTTAACACACATGTATTAGTATGGTTTCCTCTGTGCACAGAATAGATGTCATCAAATTTGTATAACTAAGCTAGTTAGAGATGATACAATCAGTATAGTTACTACAGTGATACAGCACATGTTAAGAGGCAGCTGTTTTTGTTGTGATACATTATTTAAAATAGAGGGGTTCTGGGTAAGCATTTGACAGTTGTGTTCAGTCCAGTGGGATAGAACTTTTATTTGCTTTAAGAACAACTCACTGTTTAAAGAGAACTACACCCGCAGAGTAAACTAGTATTGCTGTCTGGAACTGAGTGCTGTTACTGCAGAATTCTGAGTTCATTGTCACTCTAGAGGAGACAAATTATCACCCAAATGAATATGAAAAACTCTTGCTGTTTCCCAAAGTGGTACTAAGTGGTAGTGATTAAACCAGTACAATTCTCTTGGTTTGTCAGGTATACAAAACTGGAAAAAATGTCAGATTCTTGTCTTTGGATATAAAAATTGACACAATCACTTATGTTCCGTCACACAGGATAACAGAATGTTAAGGGTTGGAAGAAAGATCAGTCACCCTCACAGTGAAGAAGTCTTTCCTTATGTTTCTGCGGAACCTCTTAGGCTCCAGCCCCATTGCCCCTTGTCCTGTGATTGGACATAACAAAGACCCTGTCTCCATCCTCCTGAATCAATACTAGGACATTTAGTGCTTTTATCATCCCTTTTGACTGCCACATTCAGCTTTATGCATTAAAAACTGATGTGAATTGACATTCAGTTTGACTGGGCCATCTTGAATAAAATTTATTTTTCCATGTGTACTTAATCTAAGAGCTTTCCAGCAGGCCTGCAGTAGTTAATAACTGTGTTTATATTTCGGTGCACAAAAGAAATTAGAGTGTAATTATTCACTAAATGTATATTTTCTTGTTTGCAGAGAATTAAATTACCCTAAATTTAATGTCCTGGGTTTTGGAAGTTGCCTGTTTGATCCTGTAGTTGCTGCCACTGAGCAATCTTCATTCTTCATTCACAAAAGCTTTATGGAAAACTTAGTGAACTGAAATGTGATTCTCTCTTGAATCTTAAAACTGTTCTAATAGATGTTTACTTCTACTATTCTCCTCCTAAAGAATTTAATAAAAATTCTAGGTGTAATAGAAGGAAAAAATGCAACATGTAAGCATTGTTTGTTTTGCAGTGCTGTAATTATCTTTCTGATGATGGAACAGTTTAAACAGCTCATCTCCTTGTTGAATGGTGTGTCATCTCATTGACTGTCACTAAGTTCTTAACACATTCATTTCCAATTGAGAATATTAAACGTGGTAGTATAATGCCTATATCAAGATAAAGGAAATAATAATTTCTTCTACAGTACCAAAGTACTTGTAGTTAGTTTTTAATGAAACAGGTATATAGAGTGTTCTGCCTCTATCCATTATAATTTCTTACTCTTATTTCTTGGTAGGGCTAAACTAAACATGATGAGTGGCCCCATCTTACAGTTTATCCTGATGGGGTTTAGAGTCTTGGCTATGGTTGCTGGATTCATTACCAGTAGAAGAAGGCAGACAGGACCTGAAATTTATGTCAGCTTCTGGAATAACTGTGCAGTCCATCTTACTCTGCCAAGCAGAGAGTTTTTCTGGTGGGAAGAAGAAAGCTTATTGCCAACAGTTTAAAACAAACAAATAAAACCCCCAGTGCATTAAAAGAATATTAAAAGGTGTAAGAAGGAAGTCAGTAAAGTGAAGAAAATATATGTAAAATACATGCTTGAGGAATGGGAGTGCTACACTGACTAAAATTACAACTAAAAACCAATGTAAGCTATGTTTCTATGCGCTTTTCATCCAACTTTTACATAGATGCATAACACAAGGAGTTGGGTACTTTTTTTTTTTTTTCAGTATAATCTAATAATGCATATTATTAGTAGAATCCTAAATCTTGCCCCTCTTTTTATGAAAATGGATAGTCCAGGGGCAAAATTTACCCCTTGTCAAGATTTGTGTTCAATGTTGTTAAAGCCAGGGCTTTCCTTACCTTACAGAATTACATTTGAGCTTAGACAGGGATCATAGGGCTTTTATCCATCAATTCTGTCAAGATCAGGTCTGTGATTCACTATCTACTTTACAAGCAGCTGCAACTGTTCCCTTTTTTCACCAGCATTGAGAACATATTTCCCTGACTCCCACCTCCTATTTATAGGGAGACTTAAGAGCACCAGTGGCAAAGCCAGATATTCTGGGATATTCAGCTTTGAAAATGCATTGTCTCTAATTACATAACACAAGGTTGAGTTTCTCCTACTAGCATGTTAGTTAGTTCTTTGTTCTGCAGAATGTCCATAGCATGGTATGTTATGAATGCTCTTTCCTTTGTGGTACAATGTGAGTCAATATCCTGCATAAATTGTAGACAATTCCTGTTACATAAATGTGACTCAGTTCTCGCAATTTGCAGTGCAAGCTGGCTTTGTTCTGTCAGTACACCTCACTCTCATCCAATAAAAAGAGCCACCACAGTCTACAGCTTGAATAGTGGTTACATGAATTTGCCCAACTCTTGCTTCCCAGGCCTTTGCAACATTTTCCTGGCAAATTATAGCCATAACTTCCAAATAATAAAAATGCTATTACCTTTACTGTAGTCCCTAAATACAAAGAGCATGTCTGAAACTTAGCCTTCTTGTGGTGGCTGAGCATTCTGTAGATCAGTTTACTGACTGTACTTAGATACACATTTGTTATTGCTAATATATTCATTTTTTTTGTTTAGAGAGCTGCATGTTTACTAGTGTTATTTTGTGCTTCTGAGTGTTGAGTCAAGACTTGTTCTATATCAGAGTTGTGTATTTATAGAGCAGCTATAAAGTGAAAATAAAGCTGTGATAAGTTACTTGCTTGGAACCCATAGTAAGAACAGAATTTTGTTTCCCTTTTCAATAGGTGAGAGAGGCCAGCAAGGGGCCTCTGCAACACTTGAGTTGTGTTATCTCAAGAGAAGGAATTTGAATTGAAATGCCACACTGTATATAATTTTCATGACACCCCGCACTACCATGATTTGTAGGTTGACCAAATGCAAATTTTACCATGTAGTATGGGAAACTTGTAATTTTTAGGCTACAGTAAATGTCAGTGAAGTGATCTGCATAACCTCTGGAAATTATTTTTTTCAGAAAGAACTGCATTTTCTCTTATATGCAGGCGTGTTTCTGCTAATATTTGCTCATTTAAAGCAGAAAGTGCCAACACTGTAAGCATATCTTAACACCTTTTTTTTTTCCACGTGATTTTATTTCAGAGCTAAAAACAAGTATTTTGTAACTAGGATACAGTAAATGCGTAACATTTGCTTTACTACTGAAGTTCATTGCTTTTAGGTTACTGTTTCATTTGGTGTCTTCAAGGCTTTTAGTTTGTCTTCCTTTATTATTACTGAGGTTGCAGTCAAGGGTCATAAAAAAGCTTAGCTTTGGGGGATACATCTAGCTGTGCTTAAACAAAACAGAATAAAAAGCCTCAACTCCTAAAATTGCCCGGGGAACATTTTTATTTAACTTTCTTTTGAAAAATGAAAGGAAAAATTGTGATATTGGTGTAATCCTTTTGCAAATCAAAGAATCATTCAGGTTGGAAAAACCCTTGGGATCATCGAGTCCAGCCATTAACCCTACCCATTTTGTTTGTATTTGCAGATGAAAAAAAGAAAACAAAGAAAATAGACAGTGAACTTAATCCTGTTTGGAATGAGGTAGGTTTTTTAAATTAATTCTTGGTCTTTTTTTAAGACAAAACACTTGTATGATTGGTTAGTTTCTACAGGTCTGAATATCAGTTAGAAACTAGTGATACGTGTTCTTTCAAGGTGATAGTAAATGCAGGTGGATTAATCTTGCACTGTGTTTTACAATCTACTAAGTAATGTTTTTATGTAAAAGTAGATGGATATCTACTGGTGACAGATATCTATCTGGTGAGTTTCTGGTCTGATTTTCTTCCTTCCAGCTTTGTACCAAGTGATATTTGGCCACTGCTTAGCCACATGCATGGGAACATAATTGGATCCTTTATTATATACTAGGAAAAAACCCTAGAGGGTTAGAATGAGTCAGGTACTGAAGTTCCTTGTGGTTTGTTTTTTTGTTGTTGTTGTTGGTTGGTTTGATTGTTTTTTATAGGACTGGTCCTATTTCATATCTTCAGAAATGTTTTTTCTTGTGGAAAATATTTTCTTAATAGTGCTTTTTCACTACCAGAAATTAAAGAATTATTCTTACATTTTGTAATCGGGGATACAAAAATAGGGAAGCTAAAAATACTTGTCTAAATTCAGCAGCACCTGACTTCAACCAGTGTTGCAGGGGAATAGTATCAGATCTTATGAATGATGATAAAATACTTAGGTTAGTGTGAGGAAGTGGAACTGGAAAAGAGGTTATAGCTCAGTATTAAACACTTCAGTTCTTTTTCTTTATTGTTATGAGTAACTAGCAAATCAAGAATGTGCTATGAGCATGTTCCCAGATTTTTAGCTTTGCTTTTGCAGATGTCAGCTAGTCTAGTCTGTCTCTCACTAAATGCAAAATTTTTCTGAATAATGTAGTTGTATACGCTACTCTGCTGTTCATTAATTTATATGTAACTTATGATTTGATTTTGCTCCATGCTTTTGTTCAGATACTTGAATTTGACTTGAAAGGAATTGCTCTGGATAATTCATCTTCCCTGACAATTATTGTGAAGGATTTCGAAACAATTGGACAAAACAAGTATGTTTGGTTTTGTTGGTTTTGGTTTTGTTTTTTTTTTTTATTCCAGTATTAAACAGAACTTTCAATAGAGAAGTCCACTTTAAAAATGGAACTGGTAGGTATTGGAGAGAAATCACAGAATGCATTGGTTTGGAAGGGACCTTTAAAGATCATCTAGTCCAACCCCCAAATGATGTATGCAGTTAGATGGCTTCTGATGTAATAGCTACTTGTAGCCTGTAAGACAGGGGGCTTTCCATCCCTCAGAGTCTGTACCTCACCAGTGGTTAAGATCTTCTGCCTATCTCTGCTTAAATGATAGGATTTTTGTCTAAAGAGATAAATACATACTTTTGAACAAGAATCATAGAGAATTTTCTAAAATCTGTGCAGATAAAAATCCCTGCTTATCAAAAGTGAGATGCCAGTTCCCTGCTTCTTTGACAAAGGCCTAGATTTTAAACAAGGATCTACTTCTCTGCTGTGCTCTCATGCTTTCTCTTTTCTGTTAATGCCAAGTAGTGTTGGCTATTGCTAGTTTGAAAGGGAGGATGACATCACATCCTTTTCTTTCTTTCTTTCCCCGCCTCACCCTCCCCCCTCCCTTTTGTGGCAAATTTGGATATATTATGACACTGAACTCAGCGTGCATTCATATTTATAGATAGTGGTCTGCTTCAATTATTAGCTTTTCTTTGCTTCTTTGTGCTTTCTCTCAATATGTGAATTCAGGTTTTTAGAATACTCCCAATAGCTCTGTCTTAAAATGTGTTAAACTGATGCCCTCAGATCTCTCATTCTTGAGATTCCTGTAGGTCAGCAAAGCAGGAATATATTGTATGCTTCTGACTTGAGGGAAATCCTAGTAATTACAGAATTTGATATAGCAAAGCTTGCCAGTAATCAGAATTTTGTAATGGATTTCATAATATATTGGAAAATAAAGGTGCTTATCTAAAGGCCCTAAAATGTTTCACTCTGTACGTGGGTTCAAAGTTAAGCAGGCATATGTGGGATTTTTTTCAAGCCATATTTTTGAATATCGTCCAGACTCATATTTGTAGCACTTAACACCCACCTTGTGCAAAGGACTGTTTGTTTCCCTTGGGTTTATGTAGTGGAAGTTGTCCACCACTTATTCTGTGTAGAATTTTAAAAGTAAAACAGTAAAATTCTTCAAGAAAGTGACTTCCACGTATGGAGCTGTGCAAAAATCATCCATAGCAGACAGGGCAACACCTCCAAAGTAATATTCTTTGAAAAGATATCCCCAATAATTGCCACATATTTGCACTGTGTGATGTGTTTGGAAGGGCTGTAGGCAGGGAAATAGGATAAAGGGGTGAGAAGTGGGAACCATGTGAGTGGGCTTCCTGACTGTGACAAGATAGTAGGAGATGACATCTTGGATTTCTTTTAAAGGAGAGAAAGCACTCTAACAGGAGAAGATATTTGATATTAATGAACATTCACATTTAGACAAAGGTGCACATGAAAGAGGGAATGTGAAATAAGTTTGCCACATATTACTTGCATGTATGCATAACCTGCATTTCTGTAGTTCCTTATTCTATTTATTAACATTGAGTTTGAGAGAGGTTCAGGACTATCACATCATAATTTTGCCATTCTTTCACACTCAAGAAAATGTCTATAGCTTGATACATGCCTGCAGTGCTGCAGCATTCCACGAAGGTTCTCAGTGGTAGAGTGTGTAAGTGACAATCCCTTGGTTAGTCTGCATAGTTATGCTAGTCATGCTAGTTCAGGACTGGAAAGATGGTGTATGATGTCTACCTAAGGTCCTTAATAGTGAGAGCCATCATAATGACAGTTTAAAAAAAAAGAAGTGTGGGAGAGTGAGGACTGGACAGTATTGTATTAATTTTTACATGTAAATTTTATGTGGTTGGCTGAACTGAAGTCTTTCAGAGGTAAAGGCCCATTATTTCAGAAAATCTGTGTTTGTGATGATATTATTCATGAGTAGCCTGTTGCCTTGGGAGGTGTACCTGGTGTTTAACCTAAGTGAGATCAAAATCAATAAACTTTCCTTTAGATGTTCATGTTTTTATATAGTTTATAGTCTAGATTGAATTGGGATTTAGTTTTTTGGTGTAAAGGATACATCTAGGTGACCGTGTTGCCCAAGGAAGAGGACTGTGAAGAAGCTACACTCTGGCTTTATTTCCTCTTCTGGGGGAAAATAAGCAGTGGGGATTGCTATTGTTATTTTCAAGGTAGAGACGACTTTTACACAAATGTTCTGCCACCATTCTTTGCTGCAGGGTAGGCTAGAAACAGAACAAAGTATTTTCCAGCCCAACTTCCTCTCTCTGGCTGTTGAGAAAGCTACTAGACAGTACACGCTCTGCTATTCCATGCAGTGACTAGTTCTGGGCACCCGATCCGTTGCTGCACCTAAGAGGTGACTACAGAACTCATGCTTCCCTCTAGAACAGCACAGCAGAAGATTGCAATATAACCAATGATTTGTTACACCTCCTAGAAACCTAACATAGCTGCTTATCCAGCCCATTCTTACACGGACACTGGAGGAGAGCCCCAGTGGATGTTAATTCTGTTTCTACGCTGTGCCAAAATGCTTAACTCACTGCTTTGGCATGTTTCTGTAAATCAAGCCTGAAAGAACACTTGAATATTTTTCCATTTCTTTTTTCCTGGAGATAGAATTTACTGATTCATTTACAGGATCACTAAACTTTTGCAGATCGATTAAATGAGGGCTCTTTATTGTAGAAAGACACAGTCACTGGAAAAAAAAAATAAAGCAAACCACACTAACATGTATGCAGACAGACCGTCATAGGAATAAACTAGGGAGGACTCATGATCCATGCTTAGCTAGCTTTTCCAGCACAGAGATGTTTGAAATGAGAACACATCTGGTTTATATTATGTCTAATACTGTAGTAGAAAGATTTCAAACTCTCAGAACACAAATCTTTATGCAATTAAAAAAAACAAAACAACAAACAAAAAACCCAGTAACTTCAGTTGTCCGTGAAGAAAAAAGGGCATGTTAACAGGAAGTTGCAGTTATGTCTGAATGAAGTGATTTTCATTCTTTTTGAAAGAGAGTTGGGATTATGTGTTTCCCCATGTTCTTTGAGTAATTAGTAACCTAGGGACACAGAGGAAAAACAAATTGGGCACACCCTTTTCTCAAGTAGAAAAATGAAGCCACAAGTGCAGCATATTACTTAATCATGTTTAAGTATTTTCCATAGTTAGATAATGTCAAGATTGTTTGAATTGTCCTGCAGCTGTACCCTTTTGTGTGGATTCTTTTCCACGTCAGTGTGGCTGTGCAGTTGCAGGGTTTTTTTGCATGCATTGTATGCAAGATCCAGCCTGGTTAAGATTCAGTTTTGAGGTTTTCTGCCTTGTAGAAAATAGTGTCCATGCTTTGTTTCTTTTTTTTAAAGTTTGTTATTGCAAAGAGTATTATCAAATTACTAAAGATAAAAGTAGCTGGTTTGCTCTTAATAAAAATTTTACAACATGAATAATAGAAGGTGGTGTGTCTTGTAGCATAGAATCTATAATGGAACATATACACTGAGAAAGAAAGGTTGAGTGTAGTAATTATAACTGCAATGTGGGATGAAGTTTGCTGATGAGAATAATCACTGTAAACCTCTGCCAAAATAAACCCTTAAAAATAAGCCAAAATAATTTAAATGCTTGACTCTCAGGGGATTAAAATCACTGGGCTTCCAGTAGAAGCAGTGTGTAAGCAGCTGGAGGACGTGACATGCTGAAGAATTTAGTATAAATTGCTACCTTCAAACAGAGGAGGAATAATGAAATGGTTGGTACTGTGAGTTAGCATTTCCTGATCCAGGCATGGGTGTGAAGTTTCACTTCTCTTGGTTATTTGGGCAGTTTAAAGGAAGTGCTAACCACAGCACTAACGGATTAATTAGTTTTGACACAAAAGCAGCACCATTTAATGGTCAGTCAACAGTAGTTCACTGATTTCATGCTGATAAACTAAGTATTTCCCTTTGGAATATTACATATCTCACTCTTGCTAGAGCAGAAAAAGACTGAAGGCTGTTGTTGTCCAACCTGTTAAGGGAGGGGGAAACAACTTCAGAGGCAACTAGTAGGAAGCAAGTAGTCTATGTAACAGACTCCCTCTTCAGTTTTATGAAGGTGGCCAGAATTTTACAATTGCTATGTGTTCAAATGTGTCCATAGTTGTCATTAGCAGAGGACAGATGAGGATGTAGAAACGGAAATAGATGCTGTTCTTGAGTTAATGTCACCTGATAGGAGGGTGTGGTGGCTGAAACAGTCATCTATGTAATTTGAGACTGGGTGACTTCTGAATGGAAGTTGTTTTTGGAGTTAATCTCTTCAACTCATGTCAAATCAAAATAGCAAGTCTACAAAATGTATAGAAAAATGTTTTCTTTGCCTTTCTCTAGAATTGGATTTGGCCTAGCTGATTTTGGGTAGTCTTGCTGGGTTTTTCCCTTCTATGTTACATCAAACTATGTATGTTTCTCTCTGTTATTCTCAAATGAGAAGGCTTAGTGATGATTGAAGGATTTGGGAAAAATAATCGGAATTGAAAGTTTTTATTGATTAATTTTGTATAGAGAAGTTGATTTCTTTAATTATCCAGCTGTGTAAATGAATTCAAGCATTTTTTCTTTCCAAACTGTAGGAATAGCTTCCTGTTTGCTTACATTATATTTGCATTCAAAGCTATTGACATGTTACAAGGCTGTATATATAATAAAGAGAAAAATGCATTAAGTCACACTATATTTCTGTCATAACTGCTTTGGGATTTGCCATCATCATGGAATGAACCTTCTCTCCTGTTCTTTGACTATTGAATAGTATCAGTGTCTGCATGACACCTGCTCTTTGAATAGAAAAGTTTAGTCAAATATAGAGGGAGATGCTCTCTATTGTGTGTAATGTCAAACTGACTTGGCTTCTGTGCTGGTTTGACCTTGGCTGGATGCCAGGTGCCCACCAAGCTGCTCTGTTACTCAGCTGGACTAGGGGAAAAAAAATGAGATTAAACACTTGGGCTAAGACAAAAGCAGTTTAATGAAGAAGCAAAGCAATGCTGTGTGCGGAAGCAAAAGAAAACAAAGAGTTATTCTCTATTTCCCATCAGCAGGTGATGTCTGGCCCCTTTTCCAGGAAGCAGGGCTCCAAACATGTAGTGGTTGCTTGGAGGACAAGCTGATGCTTCCCCCCCACTTTTCCCAGCTTTTATAGTACAGCTGACATCATATGGTATGGGATATTGGTTTGGTCAGTTTGCATCATCTGTCCCAGTCGTGTCCCTTCCCAAGATCTTGTCCCCACTGTGCGAGCCCTGCTCAACAGTAGATGTAACATGGGTCTGTTATCAGCACCTTTCCAGCTCTCAATGCAAAGCACAGCACTGGGAGGGCTGCTATGGGGAAAATCAATTCCATCTCAGTCAGGCCCGAGGGCAGCTTCTGTATAGCACCAATTTTTGGAATGGTGAAGCCAGAGGGGAAAGAAATAAAGCCTCTTTCTGTTTGAGACCATCTGCTGTTGTTTCCTGAGACAGGTAGACGCTGCTGTTTAGTGTCCAGATTTGCTATATCAAATCATAAGCAAAGTCAAATACTACTACAGTTGGAAGCATAAATAAGACCACTGCAGGTGTATCTGATGTTCCAAATCTAGGTTTGTCTTGTGGGTTAAATGCAATTTTGATTGCGTAACAGGAGAAATTGCTTCTTAAGCTCCCTGAAGTTGAGAAATGCATGGAGTCAGTGTTTCAGTAACGTCCAGCTCTGTGCAGCAGATTGTAGAAAGTTAAAATGTATCTAAAGTAAACCTAATGCTTGCTGAAATAACCAGGTGTTTTCCATAGTTTTGTAAAGGATACTGGATTAAGATTACAGTACTGAATCCAGGTGTATTCAGTAAAGGGAAGAGAGGCAGTTATTAAAAATAGCATCAGAGTTTCAGATAATGGTCATCTTAAAGGTTAGAACAGCTTCATGCATTTCCTCTGCAGCGCAGCCTGATTTTAAACAGCTTTTCACACCTAGCCCATTCCCTGTGTGTGACGAGTAAGTGAGGCATAGCTGCAATATTGCAGTGCTCTGGCAATTTGTAGGGCAGAAGTGAAAGGTTTGAGTAGTGAGTCAAAATTACCAAAGAGACTGAGACTGCAAGAGATGAACTGGGAAAGCAGAGTTAACTGAGGTGACAGCACCAAAGTAATTCTAACAGGTCATTCAAGCAGAAAGTGTAGTTAATTTGTGTGTTTAGCTAAAGAACAATTGTAATGTGTAATGCCTGGATTGTATATACACAGGAATTTAATGTTTTCTACTTACCTATCCTAATGTACTTTGCAAAAAGTAACTTATGTCATGATCTAGCACCTGAGGGTAGCTGTAACAATGCTTTTGCTCCATGTCAGAAAATGCCTTTAGCTTCTTCATGAAAAAGCACTGCAATCTATTTAGAGGGACCTTGGTCAAGTTCTTCATGTACAGATCTTTTTTTCTGCTTTGACAGCAAAGATGGGATTTTGTTTGTAAAACATGTTTTTCATTATATTTACAGATTGAAATTATATTGGGTGGTTTTCCTTTGGCAATAATCTCAGTTATTCCAATAATCCACTTCAGTATAGGCGTAAACTCTTATTACATAATATGGGAGCAAAATACAGTGCCAAATATCATGAGACCAATGCCACACTGTTAGAAACTCTGCCTAAGAAGTTTCTCAGGTTAAAAGTGCATGCAGTTTTCACTGTTTTTTGAAGAGGATCAGGGTGACAGATGGAGTCCCAAAGTAGACAGGAGTGTAGCTCAGGAAAGTCTAGCGCATAATGTCAGATCTGAGTAGCTTCCTTTGGTAGGCTTCTCTATAGACTTATATCAAAACAGTCTGAAAATTCAGAGGCAAGGAGATGAACCTCTTCCAAAATGTAGAGAATAGGCAAGAAGATTAATTCTGTGAAGCATCTAGTAAGCATGTGGATTGCATTGTTCTGTTTCATTGTTTTCATTACAGACATGTACGTACATCTTCTTGTGTCTCTTTCTGTGTAGAACATCTGTCATATCTATCTTTTTGACATTATCTTTGCAAACTCTCAGATGAAAAGTATATAGGGGAGGTATTACATTCTTTAATTTACCAATGAGAATTCACTGTCTGAAACAAGTGACATGACTGTTGAAAGATTATTTCCAAAAATGAACATAAAATTCATTTAAATTTAGGTTTTTAACCTCTTTTTGGTTAAAGCTGTGTCTTCTGTAAAGAACAGCAGCACATTTAAATGCAATGAAAGAGGAAATATAAATTAGCAGTACACAATCATTAGGTAACATTTGCAATGATCTTTTGTTGCATCTTGGGTTTTCAAGTTATGACTGGAGTTGCTTGGTAGACTAACAGACACTAATAAAAGACAAAAGGAAACTTGTGTTTGATGTATACTTGCATTCTAATAATGATTTTTACTTCATTTCAGATTTATTGGCAGTGCCTCTGTAGCACTTAAGGATCTTGTAGGTAACCAAAGCAGATCTTTTCCCTTCAAACTCATACCTCTGCTAAATGAAAGGGGACAAGAAACTGGAGTGAGTGGCTTTCATTTTTTATTTTACTGCATACTGGATCAAAATGCTCCAACAACAGGGCTAATAGTGAAACAAAAATATTTTCAACTTATTTTTACTGTATAAATTAAATGCTTGGAATTTGTAGCTAAAGCTCCATCTAGACAGAGGAAGTTTATAACAGGGTATAATTATGTTTATACCATCTGAGTTTGTTTAATAACCTTTAATTTAAATTGCTTTTTGTGTATGTCTTGTGTATTTGTCTATATGTGTAATAAATATTATGTGCCACTGCATATGCACAGAAATTAACCTGATGTTGAAAAAGAACATTTTCCTAAGTACCAGTTGGAATTCCCATATGCACTTTTTTGCTATATTTTAATATCCACCTGTGTCACAGCACTGATTCTAGAAAGCACGTAATCATGCAGATGTTCACTGCCAGCTCAGTTCAGAACGTTACATGAGAACTTGTTTAAGTTGGTTTAGCATGTGTTTAAATTTAACAGAGTTAACTGAATATTAATGTAGTCATTAAATACATAGTTTCTAGAACTGAGACCATTCTGTGTGCAGTCTAGCTGTTAAGGCATTTCATACTGCATTCCAAAACACTTAATACTAAGAGGCTTTAAGGGTAATTTCAGTATCTCATCAGCTGTAGTTTAAATATCATGGTTAGTTGGTCACAAGGTGGGCTTTTTTTGCTGACTCCTCATGTTGCTGTGGCAACTAAGAATAATGGTTTGTTCAATAATCAAACTACAGTCAAGCACACACACACACACACACACACACAAAAGACAATTCCATATTTGAATGGAAAATATCATAGTGTTTTTCTTCCAGGATGGAAGTATGAACAAGTAATTAGAGGAGCCAGATAGGAAATTTTACTTATGACTCAAACCTCTTATGTTGTTCATCAGATCAGTGTTATTTCTAACTGCCTTTGTTTTTCCATCTGCAAATTTAACACGTGACCTAGCCTGCTGTGAATATTGTGGAACTAAATAAATTAACATTTGTAGAATATCTTATATACTTATATTGTGACAGATTTTTCTAAATATGAATGCATTGATTCCCTTTGTTAGATATTATTTTAGAGCCTATTCCATTAGCTGCAAACTGTGTGATCTTTATTGATTGTATGTATATCTAGCTTAATAACAGTTTATTAAGCTGAAATTTTATTATAAACTATGCTGTGACTATGAATAGTTAACTGTTCATGTACAGTGTTAGAACAAGTTACTGCTTTAATGCAGTTGTGGTGAATACTGTGTGCATAAAAACCTGACTATTTCTCTATAGGCAACAATTGATTTGGTAGTAGGATATGAGCCACCAGCTGGACCTGCAAATCCAAATGACCCAGGAGGGACCAATGCACAAGAAGGTATTTCAGTCCTTTCTCAGAACATTACTGGTAAAATCATGGCAATATTTAAGAGAAGGCAAGAAAGTGATTCAATAGTATTGTTCACTGGAAAAAAATATTATCAGAAACAAGAATGTCAAGCCTTCCACATAGCAATTTTAAAGAAATTAAGGGATGATTCAGAGCTACAGCTAGGAAGAAAAGCAGCATTTCCTGACATAAAATGTTTTTTAGCATCATTTTCTCCAGTGGAATCAAGTTACAAAAGAATGATACTGCTTAAAAGCTTTTCAAAATGGTTTTTGTAAGGCAGGAAGGGTTTTCGAATGGACAAAGAAACAGCAGTTATTTGCTGTAATGCTAGGACTAGCCAAAAACCAGGGAAGTCACACTTTTGGAAAAATATATTCTATTAATCTCTATGTCAGGGAGATTTTTTTAAATCCTTAAACCTTTTTTTTTCCTGTACAATAAGAAAGTTTTGAAAGATGCTGTTGTATCTTATATTAGGCTTGACATTTGACTAGCATATGAAATACTGTGATCAGTAGAGAATATTCTTTGGTCTCTGTCTGTCATATTAACCAGGCTAGAGTGTTTTTGAGATCCTCTGGTTTTCCACACTCTTAAAAGAACAGTGAAGTAACAACAGATTTTTGCAGTTGACAGGCAAATAATCACCCTAATATCAGGCTGTGTTTGTGCAAAAAGAAGTAAATGTGATAAATCTTATATGTTTGAGGATAAATAAATAAGTTTGACCATTATCTGCTGATAGGTAACAACATAAGAAGGAAAAAAATGAAATAAGGAGTCTTCTGGGGGTAAATTTTGATTTTACTGAATTCACCAAGAGGTGTTCTTGGGGTGTGGAAGGTAATGGAAACACAAAAGCTGTGTTAAATTACTACACTATGAAATAGTTTTATAGAAATATGAAATTGAAGGCTAAAAATGCAAATTAACTTGTATTAGATTATTTTGATAGTTTTTTAAAAACATATTTGAACTATAACATAATGCAGATAAAATAAAGCATGATGGATTTTTAGATAGTATCCAGAAGCTCCATGAAAAGTATTTCAGCAAATTAGCAAACACTAATTATTGTAGATGCCTATTTCCCATGAATTGAAATTACCTCCCCAGCTGAGATTGCTACAGCTCAGTTTCAGAAATTAAAAAGTGCTAAATCAGGGTGTGTAGTCACTCAGTTGCATTAATTCATCCGGGCAGATGGATTTTGAGAGATGTTAGGGGGGTGGGATCTTCCAGTTATAAAATACAAGGTATGTCAATCTCAGTGACTTTATATATCTCTGACAAGGATCACTGAGGACTTCATTATGCAAAGTGATTATCACCCTGTGTTGGCAAACTAATTCAGAAAGTTAGCAAATATTTTGTTAAGGCTAACCATCAAAGACACAGCTTGTTATTCTTGCAGATTTTACCAGTCACTATACTTCAGTTAAGAAAAGAAGCTGGAAACAGAAGGGAGTGACACACTTTTGTGGTCTAGCTATTTATGGATCCTGTTTTGCAATACTGGAATCTCACTTTATGGTCCTATTTTGCAGTGTCATGTGGTTGTAGAACAGTTTTTCACAGGGATATTATGCTTTCACGACTGTCAAAGAGGCTTACTAAGGAACCTTTAACTTACTCCACAGTTAAATGCTGTGGAGGAGAATTCAGAGCTTTATTTTGGATGGTGGACCCTAGATATCTTGATGTTTTCAAGATTCTGAAGTAAAAAACGATGATCTGCTGTAGCCCGGTCTTGGTGGAAATATAACTGGAATGAAATGAATCACTTCTCATGTATTGTGAACTAGTTTGGTGATGATTACAACTGAACTGTACTTAGCTAAAATTTCAATCTGTTGGTTCAAAAAAGTGTATGGGAATTGTATAAGGTACCCCTCATCCTGAAGAGCTACATATCTACAGTTTGATTAGGATGTAAATTTGTTCTTAAGCAGGCTAAAATGGCTAAAAAGGAGTGAGTTGGAAACGTGGTTAGCAAAAAAAATTGTTGAAATGAGCTAATAATACAATTTTAGTGGAACTCTTGGATATCAGACTCAGACTTCTCTAATGTCAATCTCTCTATTATTAATTACACTGTGTTTTTTACTGCATAAGATGAAGAAGATGATGGAGGCTATGAGGATGGCTTGGATGGTCCAGTTGGTGGTATCACTCCAACAACTCCAGGTGGCACGAAGGAAGCGCAGCTGGCTAAACGCATCACCAAAGGAAGGAAAACACGGAGAATCCTTTCTAACAAACCACAAGATTTCCAGGTAATAAATTTAATAAATGTTGCATGTTCCCTTTTTCTGCCTAATGTAACATTGCACCTTTCACATAGCCTGAGCATAACTTAATGTCAGCTTGTACAAATCTGATGCACTGTAGAGACAATTAGCCTCTTCATTTTAAAGCCTGTATTTCAGGAGTATTCTTCAAATTTGCCTGTTAAAGATCCAGTTTTATTTCTGACGGAATTCTAGATGAACCTTATTTATTGTATAGCTGTATAGATTTCAAACTACAATAGCAACTTTAAAAATAAGTAGTAAAAGCAAGAAAAAAAAAAAATCCGGAGCTTCCAGCTTGTCTTGTAAAATTCAAATTATACTTGCTATCTTAATTAAGTTTGAAAGGTCTGTCCACTGCATAAGTGCCAGCTACTTCTGGTATTGGCTAACTTTTTTGGTGGTATAGTAAGAAATGGTTGTCACCAGCATGATAGATAATATGGGGAATGATTTCATATAAATAGTTGAATTTATTTTTTTTTTCTTCAGATTCGTGTTAGAGTCATTGAAGGTCGTCAGTTGCCTGGAAATAACATAAAACCAGTAGTCAAAGTTCATGTTTGTGGTCAGACACACCGAACAAGAATCAAAAGAGGAAACAACCCGTATTTTGATGAAGTGAGTGGTATAAGCACACTGTAGCTGAAATGTTGATGCTGTCAAATGTAGAAAAATAGTTATTACAGCTTTTGTTATGTTCAATAAATAAGGATTTGCTAATTTTTAAGGGTAATTATGGCTAATATGCATTTTGCAATTCCTATTCCCTTTCTTCATGTATCACATAACTAAACATACCTCTGTCGCTGGCAGTCTTAACAGATAAAGCCATCTGGAAGGAAGTCAAACTTCATCTGAGACCTATAGAATGTGTTCTGTTGGCCCTGTGACATAAAAATTACTTTGAATAGTTGTGTGCAGGTTATAAATTCACAAAAAAAATTAATTGGGTGTCAGTGTAGACCTCTCTGGTGGTGTGCAGATGAACTTTCACAGCAATGCTTTGGGTCAGTAAGACTGCCACACAGAATCTGGAAATGATTTGTAAAAGGACAAGTAAATTTCTTTGTCCAGACAGGGATTTGTACATCAAACACACTGAAATACAGGAGAGAATTCAAAGCTGTATAAGGGACACAAGAATGGTTACATGTCTGGAAGCCTAAAGTTGCAAAACTTAAGCTTAATAGAGAGAATGCAGAGGGATAACTCTCGTTATCTGGACATGCAGGGAAAATTCAGAAGATTTTGGAAATGAGTGGCAAGCATGTTTAACACATGCAGGCAAAACCAAGGAAGTTATAAAACTGTGAGACTTGAACTAAGCTGTAGGTAGCAGTCAAAATGAAGCAGTGGTATGAAACAGAGAAGGGAAAAAGACAGTTGCACCTTATACTGAATCAATTCCTAGGCAGTGTCAGTGTCCATACTAGGCTAAAAATGAGTAGGAGGGACCATGTTTATGTCCTTTTATTGGATAAAGTACTGACAGGAGTATAGCAGGGTTCAAAGACCAAACTTAGAGAGGCATAAAGTGTTAATAAAAAAGATAAGCTAATAAATAGTGTATTTATCTCCATGCTGTCAAACTATAGGAATTATTTCAAAGATGCAAATTATAACAGTCACTATCACCACTAGCCCTAAACAAGGCCTTTTTAACAGCTACAACGGAGATGACTAGACCAGGATTAAATGTCCTGGAAAATGAACAACCTTAGTAACTCACAAAATTGTTCCCCTGAGGAAAATGGAAAGTGCAGGGCAGGGGCATTGCTGAAAGTTTACAGCAAAGGTATGCCTACTGCATTCATTCCAGTGGAAGTTTTGACTCTCTGTTGTCTATTTTGTACTGTTTATTTACTAAATTTAGGGGGGGTTATTCTGTGCTAAATGATTATATAATGTGTCCAGCAAGGAGGCAGGGTGTAAGTCCTGTAGCAGGCACACTTTACAAGCCTTAAGAGGTTTTGCATGTTCTGTTCAGAGAATTACATGTTTGTCATTTTGGTGGTTTTTTGTTTGTGTTTTCCTTAACAGGTATTTTTCTACAATGTTCACATGACTCCTTTAGAGTTGCTTGATGAAACAGTTAGCATTCGGGTAAGAGAAATAGTGCCTATTCAAAAAGACGCTGGACGCATGTAGTATTGTCCAGCTATTTCACTCTGATGTTTAGGAACATTTTTATTTCATATTTGTTTGTCTTTTTAGGTGTATGATTCTTACTCTCTACGAGCAGACTGTCTAATGGGAGAATTTAAGGTGGGTATGAAGCAACTTCAATGTCTTTATTAAATTAAATAAAATGAGATAATTTTTTAAGCACTGGCTCTAAATATTTACATTTATAATACTTTAGTGTGGAGTCAAAGGATTACTTGATGATATCTTGCTTCTCATGCTAGAAACCATTAGGTAGGGAGGGTTTGAAGAAATAATTTTATTAGGTAGCTAATAGGCAGAATAGTGATCTCTATAGTAGCATAAAGATACACATTCTCAAGTGATGTGGAAAAGTGGTGCTTTGGTCAAGTTTCTTAAGTAAAAGAGAAGGTGCAATGAAAAAGTCAGTTAAAGTAATTTCTGTGGTTCTGCTATTAGTGAGATTGTCTTTATTTGCATTTATGATGATCAATTTTAGCAGGCTGACATGTGGTTGTTATTCCTAAAGCAACATAGATTCACATGACAATTGCAGTGACTACTGGAATCCTCTATTATAACATTTCTAATATCAGTGTTGGCTGTATTTGCTGTTTTCTTATTCTGTACTTCATAAATTCTGTACGTCTTAAGACCCGCTTTTCACAAAAACATGCCAATGTGGAAGAGTGCTTTTTTCTAAATGAAGCAGCTTCTGCCACAAAGCTGGTTCCTTTTGCGTCTCACTGATTATTATCTGTGTAATTCCCAGTGATTCAGACAGTCAATGTTCTATTGTTCTGTGGAGGATTGATCATTCACTAAGCAGGTGACAGCATATCATTCAGCTGCTTTCTGTTGCTGCAGGCATGCATTCCAGCAGAAAACTCCAAGGCTAGTTCTCTCTACCAAATCAACTTTTCAGACTTTACCTGCAAGGAATATTAGCTCGAGGCGCCCTGAGCAAACATGCTTACCTTCCTGAGCATGTTTGAAATCTGATACAATTAACACAGTCATGGTGTATGTGCAGTCCTGCCCAGATTTGACATGGTGAGGGGGTGGGGGAATTGCCCTTTATCTTCATAAAAGAAAAAGGAAATTATTCATGGAACTGAAGGATGACATGTTGAATAGAAAATAGAAACAGAAGACTTTGTTTTTTATATTTCTTTCAAAAGAAAAAAGCCTATCTGGACATAAAAGAATGGGGAAACATAGGGCGATGAAGAAGCAGTAAACTAGTTCCATCTTCTTTTCCCGGTAAACAAAATAGATAGTGATCTGAAGAAAGAATAAAGTCACTACAGCTGTTAGTTCTAACACATCTTTTCTTATATTTTCTTCTTGACTGACATACCTCTTCAGTATCTCTCATTTTTCAATGTAAGGCATTTTGTCTTTTTTTTCTCCCAAGAATATGATATGTAAACTTCCTCTTGTTTGTGACAGAAGAACAATGTAATAGTATTAATGAAAAACCTGAGGGGAATTGCCAGAGCATTTTTTTGTTCTGGTATTTCTTCAGAGGTAATGCCTTTGATCTTTATTTCAGATTGACATCGGCTATGTTTATGATGAGCCTGGTAAGTAACAGTTACTTCAGAGCTTCTTTCCTAGCTTGAAACTTGAAGCTGAAACTTTTCTTTAAATTTCTAAAGCCAAAGCAGAAAGTTAATGGAAAGTTATTTGATATTGCTGCTTTAAGCATTAACTTAAAAAAAATCCTACAATATATGATTCCTTTTAGTTGTTAGAAGTGGTTAAAAGTTGAAGTAGAAGCACCTAAATTTGGACGTCAGTTTTGGTACCAAAGACTTAAAATGTGAAAAATAATGCAAAAATCTTTGATAATTTCACCCCGATTTGGTATGCCACAACATTTTAATGCCACTAGATTTCTTGTTTTGAATGGCACTAGTGGGACCCACCTAGGAGAGAATACATTTTTTAAATAATTAGTTTTAGGATAAAGCTTGCTTTTGGAACAGTTGACTCTGATTTTGTGATTTCTCCCATTTTGTAATAGATTACTGGTGGGTTTGTTTTATTTTAGGCCATGCGGTCATGAGAAAATGGCTTTTGCTGAGTGATCCTGAAGATACAAATTCAGGAGCTAAAGGCTACATGAAAGTCAGCATGTTTGTCCTGGGAACTGGAGATGAACCACCAGTAAGCTTCATTTAAATATTTTTCTTCCCCTTTCCCCTCGTGGATATTTATTCACATCCCCCTGACACTTTCTGAACACTGTATAATTCACTCTGTGAGCAGTATTTAAAACAAGATTTACAAGTTGTTTCAAGGGCATCCAGTACTAAGTGGCTAACTTAAAGCTTATTTTGTTATCCTGTCCACTTAAGCAACCTCTGGACCAGCTCTGGTTGTGTTGATGCATATGAAAGGAGCAGGTAGTTTAAACAGTTCAGTCCTTAACTGTCTGCTGTTCGTCAGGGTAAAACCGGGCCCTCTTTTCTGTGTGACTTTTTTCTTGGTCATTTTCTGTAGTTTAAGTTCTGCTGTTCTTCCTGCCTGAGATATTTTCCTACTGCTACTCTGGAGTTAAGTATGGTCCCCAGAGCCATGGAAGATCTCTTCTTGTTCTATATTAACTCTTCCTTTTTGCTATCCTCGTGATTCTTGAAAATATATTATGTTATTTGTGGTGAAATCTTTTCTTTCCTATTTAAAGATGAAGCAATAAGTTCTGTGTCATGGTTTAGGCCCACTCAGCCAGCAACAAAGCACCACACAGCTTCTCACTCACTTCTACCTCCTCCAGTGGGATGGGGATGAGAAAATACGACATAAGGCTTGAGTCAAGGCAAGGACAGGGAGGGCTCACTCACCAGCTGTGGTAACAGGGAAAGAACAGACTTGACTTGGGGAAACAACAAAATTAAATTTAAACAACAAAACCACCACCAATTTACCAATTAAATCAGAGCAGGATAGTGAGAAATATAATCAGATGTTAAAAACACCTTGCCTCCACCCCTCCCTTTTTTCCAGGCTCAGTTCTTCTGATTTGTCTACCTCCTCCCTCTCCCAGCAGCTCAGAGGTACAGGGAATGGGGGTTGCAGTCAGTCTGTCACACGTTTCTGCTGCTCCAACCTCCTCAGGGGGAGGACTCCTCACAGTCTTCCCCTGCTGTAATGTGGCATCCCTCCTGCAGGAGGTGGTCATCTGTGAACTTCTCCAACATGAGTCCTTCTCATGGGCTGCAGCTTTTCATTAACTTCTCCAGTGTGAGTCCCTTCAGCGGGGCGTAGTCCTCGCAGCAATGGACTGCTCCAGCCTAAACTTCCCTCAGAGTCATGGTCAGTCACCTGCTCTGGCATGGGGTCCTCCGTGAGTTGCAAACAGGCATCTTCACCGTTGATCTCCATGGGCTGCAAGGGGTCAGCTTGCCATCTCACTGCAGGCTGCAGTGGAGTTTTGCTCTGGTGGACCCCCTTCCCTCCTTCCTCACTGACCTTGGTATTCACGTAGTCGTTCCTCTCGCATCCCACTCCTCTCCAAAATAAAATAAGCTGCCCAGCAGGGTTTTCCCTTTTTAAATATGTTTATTGCAGAGGTGCTTCCTCTGTTGCTGATTGGCTCAGCCTTGACCAGAGGTGGGTCTGACTTGGAGACGGGTAAGCTTCTAAAATCATCTCACAGGACCTACCTCTTGTAGTCTCCTCCCCTGCTACCAAACCCCCACCAGACACAAGCCCAACACGTTCTGGTAAAGACTTGTGTGTATTTTCTAATTGCCACAATATTAGTCTTGAGATGAGTATGCAAATAGCATGAAGTTGGCATTCTGTAAATGCCAAAATCATCATCATCTGATGATGATGGTTTTTTAAAGTGTGATTAAAATGGGTTCCTGCAGTTGAGTCTTTTAGAGATAAAAATGTAAGTTAAATAGTTTAGAATTAATTTTTGTGGCCTGATAATTTGATAAAATCTCATTCTTTATAATTAAGCTGACAACAGTCTTCCATCTGAAGAGTATTGTGGACATCAGTTTTAACTAATCACCTTAATTCTGTACATTACTCTTTCTTATAAAGCGGATACTGTGTACCACTATATCTTACAACAGGTTGAAAAAAGGGAAAGAGATAATGAAAGAGATGACGTGGAAAGCAATCTGTTACTACCTGCTGGAATTGCACTTCGATGGGTCACTTTCCTTCTCAAAATCTACAGAGCTGAGGACATTCCACAAAGTATGTAGCCTCTTACTATTTGTCCATTGGTATGTTTGATTATAATGAGAAATATTTGTGTTAGCTGTTCAGAAACATTCCTTGAACATGAAACATCTTGAGTGCTTTACATTGTCACTTTAGACAGTGATTCTGTGATGCCTATAGAAGCCCATTTCAGTTCCTCTGGTAGTTCTCAGTAAGTCTACTGAATTCTTGCAATGGATAGTTTAAGGTGTTACCCATTAGATTAGTAATGTCCATCTGTTGTTGAGTAGGCTGCAGAACCTTTGGTAGTGGGAAAGGGTCATCTTCCATAGCCTTTCTCGATTGCACAAGTTACATGCAAGTAACTAACATGCAAGTACAGTTGATATGCAGATAAGCTGGATGTTCTGTGCATGTCTAGCTCAAGTATCTATACAGTGCATGTGTCAAGATGTGTTGGATCCCAATCCCTGCTCACTCTTGAGAGGTTATCAAACGTCTGGTTCCCTCTAGTAGTCCTTTTTTCCAAGGCCATTTAGATCCCAGTAGATAAGTAGTACTGCTGATGGCCCCTTGCACCTTCATTTTCCCAGCAATCCACTAATTCTTCTTCATAGGTGCTCACAGCTATTTTGCAATGGGGGAAAGGCCACAGGATTGCTGAAATCAGTCAGCTGCCACTGATGTCAAGGCAGACTATTGACAGCAGCCTTCTGCTGAGTGGCCACAGGAAATAAGTAACTAGGAACTGGCTGTATCCCAGAAAGCTGCATGCAGTTTGTGGGCTATAACTGGAGCACCGTAAGCTTAAATAGTCTTGAATGGCAGGGGATCTTGTAAGCAGTTTGATTTTAATTTGTTTAGAGAGATTTTACTTGTGTTAACCCTGTATTGCCGAGACAAGGGCTATTTCTCGGATTATATGCCATATGTGTTTTCTGGTAGAATATAGATGGCTTTTTATCCCTTCTTAGCATAATTTCTCACCTATATCTCTGATAACAAATGAGTGTGTCTACAGGTACATGCACAGTGTTTTTCAAATACAGCTATGCCTCTAAATTCAGAAGCACATCAACACTTCTTATGATATTCCAAGAAAGTATATTCTTGAAATTGCTGCTAAGCATATATTCTCCATTTTTGCCAGCAGCGCTGTTCAGAATTTTGTTTATCAGATTATGGTTTACCCTACATAGATCTGTAAGATGGTTGATTTTGGTGGGATTGCTATGAGCAATTTATTATTTAGGCTGAAGAAACATAAATAATAAAAAACCCCATAAATCTTAATTTCTTACTTGACATCTCTCCAGTGGATGATGCTTTTGCACAGACTGTCAAGGAAATATTTGGAGGAGAAGCAGACAAAAAAAACCTGGTAGATCCATTTGTAGAAGTTTCTTTTGCTGGGAAAAAGGTAATTTAGTAAATATCTAAATCTTTGCATTCTTATTGTAGTCCTGAGAACAGATTTCATATGCCAATATAAATTTTTAAGTTTATTGAAATTATGGAAATAAAAAAGCATTATCCCTAAGGCTCGTTTTGTAAAATGAGGACAGACTGCAAGCTACGGCAGAATGGGTGTAGATCTGATGACTAATAAATGGAATGTATGACTAAAGGCAAGCAACTGATTGCTGCATGCCAGATTGCTTGCCTACTGGTTGTTCCTGATTGCTTTTTGTAACTGATGGTGCAGATCTTTATGGACAGGTTAACAGCATTTGTACATTTTATTATGATGTTCCTTAGAAGAAATATGTCAGTCCTTTATTATGTTATATAGTCAGGTTCCCACACCCAGTAGTGTAGAGGATCTCCGGTGGGCACACCTGGCAAATAATGTAGGCTCTCTTATAGAGTATATTCTTATCTACTCTAAAATCTGCATAAAGCAAGTTGGAATCAAGTAATTTCTTTGTCTTATTGCTCTGCTGTGATCAATAGATCAGAGATCAGTACTAGTGTGAAAGAACATTAAATTGTAGCTAATGGAAATAACAAGCTTTTTTTCCTGTAGGGTAATTCCAGTCTCAGATTTAAGTACAGTTTCAAAATTTTCTTTTCCCTCTAATAGTCATTAATGTTGCATATGCAGATCAGTTTAGCAGAATTTACCAGTTGAAAACTAATGGCTCATTGCAGCATAAACCACTCAGGATTTATCTTTAACTACCACTACTATCTTACCAAGCGGAATATAATTTATCCTAAGTCATACCTAGTATTTTTTTTTTCCAGTTTTCTCTTTGATGTGGTGTATAGTTTATTTCATTTTTTGCAGGTTTGCACAAATATAATTGAGAAAAATGCTAATCCGGAGTGGAATCAAATTATTTATCTTCAAATCAAGGTCAGGATTTTTTTCATGTTTCTATAGAAAACAGCCATCCTTTTGGAACTCAGGGCATTAACATTACAGAGATGAAATAAGTAATAGGTTCTTTTGTTCTAATTGCTTATTTTTTCAGTTTCCCTCAATGTGTGAGAAAATAAAACTTGCAGTTGTTGACTGGTGAGTTGTGACTTTTAATCAAAGTACTATACAACATAGATTATATTAAGTGAAGAAAAGTCTGGTTCTACAGACTCCAGGTATGTTTACAGTCTGTGAGAGTATTTAGGCAAGTGCTTAAGTATCTTCCTTTATGGCTTATTAACAAGAGACTTGATTAGCATAATGTGGAGTATTGTTAATTTTGTGTGAGCACTGTCACTATTTTAGTGTAAAACTCATGTGCCTTCATGCTACAGCCCACTTCTGTAACTAGCCATTACCATCTGTGTTACTAATACTAAAGCATTCTAGGTGATATAAAATACGTATGAACCATCTTGGAGTGCATTTAGTCACTGGTAGCTTGCTTCTGTGTAGGATGACCAGCATTATATATTTGATTTGGCTTTTTTTTTTTTCTTTTTGTAGGGATCGTCTTACCAAAAATGATGTAGTAGGAACAACATACTTAAGTCTCTCAAAAATTGCTTCTTCTGGAGGAGAAGTTGAAGGTAATTGATTGAGCAGTATGTAACTTACGATTCTCTCTTGTGCTTTGAGGAATAGCAAATATTAATGTGCTAAGAAAGTGTATTTTTTTCTCTAGTTGCTCACTTCTGTGGCAACAAGATTATCTGTTTCTGGAGTTTTCCTATAAAACAGGCTATGAGACTTTTCAAAGTAAAGTATTAAAGTATTCTGTCAGTATAGGTGACTGGCTGTGTAATTTCATAAAAGCTAAAAACCAAAACTGAATAACTCCAAGAAAACAAATTTAGTTAGGCAGAATATGAAGCTCCTAACATGTTGTCCCCACTGGACAATACCTTTATAATAAAACTCTTCTTTACAATACTATAGGAAATATTTTTTTGTCTAAGAGTTTGCAAATTTTTTTTTTTAATCCTGTTACATTTGTGTTCTAATGTAATATCATGATTATTATTTCTTTGTAATCTCCTTTTCTTTATATAGCAAGATCTTTCATACAGCTGAGCCAGCTCCATGACAAGGATCCTGTGTTAATTAGCCAGATAAAATGTTTTATCTTTTTATAAATATAGTATGCCATATTAGTTGTCCATACAGAATTGTAGAGTTCATGGCTAAACAGGTTTATTGTTTTATTTATTGTAAGTATCTACCCTAGGGTTGAAGGACACTGGCTGAAAACCATTTCCACCATTGTCACAATAAGAATCTAAAATACTATTTTTTCTGTTATAATTAGGAATATGTCAGGAGTTTAAAAACAAAATTAATGTCTCAAATCCTGTAATGACTTGAGGCAAGTATTTATCTTGCCAGATGGGACTGTATTTTCAGCCACATAACTTCAAGCTCCTGACACAGTCCTCTTAGAAGTTCTGGTGTTGAAGTAAAACTTTGCAAACATTCTTTGCATGTATTCCACGCACAAAAAGGAGCAAAAGAAAGGGTTACAGAAAAATGTAATGGGAAATCAAAGACAGAAGGGATGGGCTGATGAGGAAAATTCAGCTCTGGAGAGATCACTTGTACTACCCACTTCAGTGTGTAATTTAACTGCTGCTGAGACACATTTCATTTATACTTCAAACCCTGACACTAAGTAATTGAGAAAATCTTACCTGGATGTTCTCTTTACTGAGGTACAGATATTGGAATAGTCATTTCCATGGAAAATCACATATTCTCTTCCCTTGAGGTCAATGCCATGCCTGAAGTCCTGGCATGCTTCTCTGGCTTCTAAAAGATTGGAAAACTGAACTGGTTCACAGTCTTCAGTAAATGAAGATATCCTAATGGGGCCTGAAATGTAGTGGGGTTTTTAAATTATTCTTAAGATTTTTGATAACTTTAAAAATAAAATTTTGTTTTGTGGGGAACTATACAAAGCTGGAATGGAAGCATCATGTCAGCTGCATTCCTTTGGAATTTGTACAGGACACGTAATACTTTTATGTTTTAATCAGGAAGCAAAATTCAAACGCACGTGAACTTTATCTTTTCTCAGGCCTTCAACTTCATTTTAAAAGTAGATTGCTTTGTGAGGTATTGGTTCTTAAAATGCTATTGTCACTTGTCATGTTATTTCTTCTCTTTTCATAATATAGAATTTTCGTCTTCGGGAACAGGGGCTTCATCATATGAAGGTTTATATCTTCATCTGTTACTGATTTTGCTTTCCGGTGCCCAAACTGAGAAGTATTGCCTAAGAAAGCCCATCATCTTAAAAAATATTTTACAATAAATATTTGTCTAAAAGACTTCACAATTACAATGAAAGAGTATCAAAGACAACTAACTGTATAAAACAGTTTTGGCACTGGAACTGGTTTGTGAATATTTCTGTTTGGCTGGTGCTTCAAGCTGTGTTTTAGAGTTGAGCATGCAGTTGCTTCAATTATAAAGTGCTTAGTCTAACAATGGCTTGCAGTTTTTAACTTAGCTATGAGATCCCAACTATATTTGCAGCTGCAGAGCCCTGCAAAAGTAAATAACTGCCTAAAATAATTAGTGGCTGTTTTGCTTATTCTTAATTAGTTATATAAAGAAGTCTGAAAAATGAAATCTGTTAAAACCTAGAGAGATGGCTTTTTTACATAACTCTCTGGGTTGACATCCAGTTTTGAAAGACCTTGTGGCAAATATTTACATATTGAGAAATAAATATAATTGGAGTGCAGTTGAAAGGTAAACATTCATCTACACATACTTAATTTACTATCTTTCTTATTAAAGTAATATTAAGGTAAAGGCTGAAGCAATTTTTTGGAATAGCTTTTTGTAATATGTTATCATCAGCCTCCTAGATGTAAACAATTGGATTTTAAATGTAAATTAATATAAAAATATTCTTTTTATTCCACGTTTGGTAGGGGGTTGGTTTGTTTTGCTTTTAAATTTATATTTTGCTTAATTTATTAGCATAACTAAGTAGTGATTGTATTAATTCAACTGTACCTTAAATCTAGTCCTGTTGAGATCTAAGGTGGGCGGTTCATGTTAGAATTGTTAAAAAATAGGACAGTATTCCAACAAGAGTCTGAATTCTTTTTAATTCAAATTTTGATCTGTTTCTGATTCAGGTATAAGGGTGTGAAAGCATCCAAATTAAAAAGATAAGAACTGCAAAGCTTTATTTTATATTTTGCAGATTTTATGTGACTTCATGTTGAGAGAGAATTACATCAAGACATCGCATTAATTTTTATTACCCATTTGTGTCACTCATTAGTCACAGTGGCAAAGTCACACAAGGCGTTACCCTTTATTTTCACTTTCTTATCTCAGCCATCCTTTCCTGTGATAAAGTTATCCTTTGTGCTTCAGATCATTCTGGTACCTCTTGTAAGGTTTAGAACCTTTTCTTATATTAGGGTCATTTGTTCAAAGACAAAAACTAAGATACAAGAAGGAAAATAATAAAGAAAATATCCTTTAAGCTCAAAACTATGCAGAATTTTTGTGCACTTGTGTTGCTTACCATGTTTTAATTTTCTTTGCACTACTCAGCAAATTTATCAATTGATAGCTTTGGCATGTGTTTGATGCTGGAAAGGGATTTTGTGAGAAACAATGCACTGTAACAGTTAAGATTACTTTGCAGTAGTCTGTGTTTTACCCTGAAGTATAACCACAGAAAAAATTATACTAAAAACTAAGAACAGTAGGATGGACTATGCTAAACAGTAGTGTTTTTTTCCTGAACTGATGTGCATCTTTTTTTTTGTAGCTGTTTAGCTAGAACAATGGCCTATGCATTTAAATGATTGCAAATTTTTTACTCAATTTAATTTATTTCTAAAAAACATGCTTTCTGATAACATAAGAGTGCATTACTCTTTCACATAAATGAAAACTTGAAACTTAGAAGTTATGTTATTCTGTCAGTTTTATATTGCATGAAGTAGTATCTAGTAAGTATTTTACAAGGAAGAAGGAGGTTAGGAGCACGTAAAGTCACTGGTATAATTACTGTATATTCACATAGTATACCTAGAGAATAAAGTGTTCTTACTTTACTAATAACTAATACCTAACTAATATCTAACATTTGTGCTACTGGGTTTAATAGTAATATTAATTATTTTTCTGGCTTTGTATTATAATTATCAAAGATATAACAGTAATGTTTTCTTCTAGTAAACACTGGAGAAACTGAGGTTGGCTTTTTACCAACATTTGGGCCTTGTTACCTAAACTTCTATGGAAGTCCAAGAGAATACACTGGATTTCCAGACCCATATGATGAATTAAACTTTGGAAAGGTCGGTTCCTTTATTCATTGGTTTTGATAAAAGGATTCACCCTAATTGTTTTTAATCAATGTATTAATTCATTTTAATGTTTTCTTTATTTGTTTAACATTACACTCCTTTTGGTGTTTCTTTCTGAATAACATTTTATATTTATGATTAATAAGGAAGTATGATAGTATTTTCCATTCTTATGTTTTCATTTTGAAGTTTTTTCTAAAGGAGCAGCAGTGATTTTGATGATTTTCACTCTGTGCATCTCTGCATGCGTTTGTATTTCCTATTTCTCTGTTCTCATAAGTCTATATTTTTAAGTTCTAGTGTTAATTAAAGCCAACTGCTTTATTTAATTTGTTCAAATATGTACATCCATGCCTCTGCAGTTGTTTAGAGAACACTTCAGTGAAGCCAGAATCATGTTCAGCAAAAGAATGAGCTTCTTTAGAAGAAATACATAAAATGAGATTCAACATGTGATTATGTTACAGGGAGAAGGAGTTGCTTATAGAGGGAGAATACTGGTTGAACTATCTACAGTACTTGAAAGCAAACCTGATAACAAAAAGTTAGAGACGATTCCTAACGATGATCTACTGGTGGTTGAGGTAAATCCTTGATTTAATTGTCAGGGTTGGTAATGGAGATGTGCCTGGGCTGGTTGTTTTTTTTGGAGAATGGTATAAAATACTAAAATTGAAACAATTGAGTCGACTCTCAGAATTAAGAGAGGTGGTTATTGATGGTGTGGCTGCAAAAATGTCATACCCTTTTAGCATGAAATATTAATTTGAAACATTTTTATAATCTCAAATACAGCAGTTTATCATACACACATATTGTCTGCTTTCCAGAAAGTAGCACAAATACTAAAATTATTATTTGCGTTAAGAAATTGCTATTGTGTTCTATAAGTGTGGATCCTGTTTTACAAATATTGAAATTCAACTAAAAAGTTCCTTCTTTCAGAAATACCAACGCAGACGCAAGTTCTGCTTGGCTGCTGTGTTTCATTCTGCTACCATGCTGCAAGACACTGGGGAGCCTATCCAGTTTGAAGTTAGCATTGGTAACTATGGCAACAAGTTTGATACCACCTGTAAACCTTTGGCATCAACAACTCAGTACAGTCGTGCTGTTTTTGATGGTAAGGATGCTGCTGGTACAGGGATAAAATAATGTAAAATTCTCTTTTCCAAGTGGTGTTTTATAGGTTTGGAGTGACAGCCCTAAATGCACTAAAAACCTATTGAAAACACGACAGAAAAGACTGTGTGGCTCTTCGTAGCTTTTGAGATGAAGTTACGTTTATGGAATACATACTGCAAAGCCTATAGAGATTACTGAAGGAACTTATACAGAATTCAGTGAAATGTTCTGATTGTGTACTAGATGTGTTCAGGAAAACTGTCAAGAAAAACAATACATTATTGTAAGGTATCTAAAAACTTGGGATTAAATAGGGAAAATATCCTTTGAACATTCTGATTTAGAATAAAATAAAAACTTGCTTTTATACCAGGTGTCTGGCTGCCTGGAAGAAAACAGCCTAGCTAGATCAAAGGAAAATGCATTTTGGCTATAAATTATTTATGTTAACTGCAGACAGTAGGAGTGTATTAAATGAAGCAATCAGGTTTACTCTGGAAAATAATTATTTGAGTATTTTCTTTCAGAGATACACTTATATTAATATGTTATCTACATCGATGAGTTATGGGAAAGAATAATTAACATGTTAACAGTTAATTTACTGAAAAAGTTCCATTGGATTTTGGAACAATTTGAAGTAAAATTTTACCTTCCAACAGATGCTGCAGTGGCTGAAAAATACAAATCCTTTGCTAAGTTTGAACTAGCTTGTATGTTCTTACTGAATTTTAGCACATAAATGAAATAAATGTAGCAAGTTGCGCAGTGTACAGTATGTATTCCTGCCATGAATTCTAACTCTAACATACCAATGTCTCACACCAGGTAATTATTATTACTACTTGCCATGGTCAAACACAAAGCCAGTTGTAACACTGACTTCCTTTTGGGAGGACATAAGTCATAGATTGGACCCTGTGAATGTAATCCTAAATGTGGCTGAAAGACTGGTAAGACACCTAACATCTTTCTTTTGGTGATATGCTTTTCATTTTTTTCTTTTTTTTCCTTTAGAGGTATAATCAAAAGTGACATTTTGAGCAAATTATGGAACAATTTTCTGACACTTTTCCCTCATTTTTTCCTATTTTAAATGAAACATAGTTCAACGTAACAGACAGCATTGCTAATCATAGGTCTGTATTCTGGCCCAACACACTCCTGCTTGAATCTGCAGGGATTTCCCATGGGAAGGAAGAGTCCTTGCTGTTGGCTGGGGGCATGTTAAGTCTGTAGAACTGTTGTTTGTTTTGGAAGTTAGGTGCAGTATCGTGTATTATTAAATACAGTGAGAAAGAACATTGGAATAGTCCTGGTAAGTATGAATCAAGTTTGAACAACTGAGTCTTATTTTATAAATAAGATTAAAGTCTTAAGACTCATCTTGACGATAAACCACAATGGAAGTTTCTAAGTGCAAATCCTTTTCTTTTAAATCCCTCAGCAATCCAACTTAGCCACTTTAAAATCAGGAATGCAGGCTAAAATTTCTGAACACCAATTAGCTGAAGTGTGGTTGAAACTGATTGATGAACTTACAGAAGATATAAGGTAAAAGTGCCTTTTTGGTTTTTTTCCTCTTGGATTATCATTCTAGGCCTGCTCAGAATCTTTGCTATTGCTTTTACTATGTGGGAAAACAAATTCTAAGGACTATAAAACTGATTAGTGCTATGAACTGACCTGAGAACTGAAGTTTCAAAAGTCACTGAAAGTAATAAACCAACATGGATATTGCAAATGAGATCATCCATCTGGTTTTGTAATTCACCTTTATCTTAGTCACTGACAGTAAAAAAAACTGCATCCCTTGAAAAACTTTAAGGCAGGACTGTTCTGAAAATGTGCAACTGTGGAACTCTGCTGCCGCTGTACCATCCTGCCTTCTTTAGAATTCCTCGCAAACATTTGTTTGCACATGTTTCAGTGTTGTTTCTGAAACTGAAGAGGGAAGAAATCCCATGATTTACTTGTAAGCCCCCAAAAAAATAATTTAAAAGCTTTTCAGAGCTTAAAGGGCCATAAAGATGGTATTTTTGAATAAGCCTTTAGTCACCATGTCTGTATGTATGGTAGTATTCAGAGAAGTAATAGGGGTCAGCACTTTGGATTTTGAAGGAAAATAAATTCTAAATAGAGAGGAAGGAATTGTATGAGAAAGAGACATTAACAGAGGGAAACATTAATGTTTTTCAAATGTCTCTCCCCAGCTCAAACAAGTGCATGATGAAACAGCACAGGAAAAGGAAAGGGAAGATGAGAGAACAGTTATTATCCATTAGAGGAAATAACAGAGAACATGAAATGAGAGAAGAAAGTCTTTAAGTTGTAGAGGCAATATAAAAGTGAACAGAAATAAAAACAAACAATGGAAATCACTATATACTAGCAAAGAATTATATGATAGCTTATGTCAAAATATAAACTAGTAACTTCAGAGAATACCTGCTGTGATCTAGAAGAAAGCAGAGAGAAAGAACTGACATACTTTAGGAAAGCAAAATATCAAGGGCAAACTACTGTCACATGGAGCCATCTAGTGCGTGTGGTTCAGATTTTATATCAGTTATGTCAACCCATCTTCCTGATAAACATCTTCACTGTTATTAAATTCAGTCCATTATTTTATAAAATATCACTCAACAATTATGGAGCAATAGCACCTAGATATATCAACCAAATGAGCTTCCTGTTTTTCATAGGATACAGTGCTCTTTATGGTTTTTTTTTCCAGCAGCCATCCAATCTGTGTCAAGGACAATTCCCTGTGTGGAATTCATAGAACAGTTTTCCTTGTCATGCTAAAGTTTAAACAAGTTAGGAGTTTGAGACACTTTTTAGTGCACTATTTAAACCTAAAATGAGGTGACTTTCTGGAAGTTCTGATCAGATTAGTAGAACTAACTACAGTGGAAGGCATAGTAATTGCTATCAAGGTTTTGCAGAATCAAAGCCTTTGGAAGTACATGGCTTCTCGTTAAAAATAGGTCAGAGAAGAGTCTGTATTTTCAAACTTGTCAGCATCGTTGTTTGTTTGTTTTTTTGTTTTGTTTTGTTTTTTAATTAAGTATCATAGTAAAGACCTCTTAATGAACTCTGTTAAAGGGGTATAGTCATTGGTCTTTGATAAGCTGTCTTTTCCTCAACCCTCAAAAAAGCTCATTTTTCCTGGGCTTTAATGCTATAGGATTTCTCAGTTCCATTAAGTAGTTACTCTGCCCTCTAGTGACTCACAAGATCTGTGTCATGGATTTCTTTTAGAGTACAATATTTTTCATGCCATGTCATAGACACAAGACGTATTTGTATGTTTACATTTTCTAGTGAAGGAGAGGAACCTAATCTTGGTCTGAAGGCACATCTCATTTTTGAGGTGTACATTCTGAGACAATAATTTTCTAATTTGAATATACAGCAAAAATGGATTTTGCTTAGTTTGTTTAGCATCAATTACATTAAAGCTTAAAAGTCAAACTATTTTATGTTGGTCTTTGTTATGTAAGAACAGCATTTCCCTTGTTTACTGTAAACACTTTGGCAGGTGGAAGTCTCAGCAGAAATAAATGCTATAGCACTATTCTGGTAATATTCAATCAGAGGAAATAATAGCACTCTATCTGTTGTCACTATATGCATGTCCACTGTTAGTGTGAGGCTAGATGAAGTCCATCATTATTAACCATAATAAATACTCTCTTTGCAGTAAACCATTTCCCCTCATAGAAGGCAAATCTAATATTACAGTCCTTGACACTCAGATAGAAAAACTGCGACTCAAGTCTCTCAAACAGATTGGAGAAGCAGCAGCAAGGATGAGAAATAAAGCTACTGATGTGAAAGCCACTCTGACAGAAATTGAGGATTGGTTGGATAAATTACTACAACTGAGTGAAGAGGTTAGTACTACATCATACCAGTGATACAGTTAGAAGTAGCCGTTTAACACAAACTGGTGCAGTGTTCACTGCTGATCAAGTAATTTCTACTCTTCTTATAACAGTAATTTTAGATAATAGAATCATAGAATAGTTAGAGGTTGGAAGGGACCTCTGGAGTTTTTCCTCACGTTGAGGTGGAACTTCCTGTCTTCCAGTTTGTGACCATTATCTCTCATCACAGGGCACCACTGGAAAGAGACTGACCCCTTCTCCTTGATACCCACCCTTCAGATATTTGTAACCATTAATAAGATTCCCTCTCACTCTTCTCCAAGCTAAACAGCCCCAGGTCTTTCAGCCTTAATTAACTTGCACAGATGCTGTGAAAGCAAACATATTCCCCTCTGTAATTAGGATTTACTTAAATATAACGTTCTAGTGTATTAGCTGTCTTCACTGAGCATGTGTGTTGGGAAATAAGCACGTTGTGTTTTGTAGAATAGACTCTGTTCTGTTTAAAGGGACAGTGTTTTGTCCTTTTCTTTCTTCTAAAATTGCAAGTCACATTGCTGGTTCAGGGACTGCAGGATATGTGTTGTACTTGTTGTACTGTTGCAAACAGCCATAGTAATCAACTTCTAACAGTGTTAAATCTGTCTTGGTTTGTAAATTTTCAGCAACATCTGAAGTTTTCATCTTGGTTATCTCGTAATTGGTTTTCACAACATCACAGAAATGTTTTCTTTTTTTTTTTTGTCACTTCTACTTTGAAAAGTTACTGATTTGGTTTTTGTTTTGTTTTAAAGGAGCAAATAATCTGGTAGACTTGCAGCTAGTATATAAAGGTGTTCACAAAGCTTCAAAAAGATAGCAGTAGGCTGTTTCTGTCTTCTGCTAAAAGTTTTATCATGATCTGCCCTTAAGACAGAAGCATTGCAAGCACTTAAATATGTAGCACTTAAATATGTCAGTCCAAAGCATTAGCATTTAGGCTCAGTCACTTGTAATTGACATAAGGGAATTGAGATACAAAACGTCTCTAGACAAAATTGCAAAATATACAGGACTTGTTTTTTTAAATAAAACTTACTTGCTTTCTAATAATCTCAATGGTATTTTTAAGGACTGCAAATAATGCGATATATAGTTCTGAAACAAAGAAAATCAATCCTCATTTATCATAAGTTCATGCTAATTATAAATTCTAACTGATAAATCCTTTGACATAAATCCTAATTTATGTTTCTGTTGTCTAAGCATTATATTACTTTAACACTGTATGAATTACCATTCTTAACTTTCATTTCCCCACAAATAATCCACAGCCACAGAACAGCATGCCTGATGTAATCATATGGATGATCCGAGGGGAGAAAAGACTGGCTTATGCTCGTGTTCCTGCACACCAAGTGCTGTATTCCACAACAAGCCCTGAATCATCTGGTAAATATTGTGGAAAGACGCAAACAATCTTCCTAAAGGTACCTCCCCACTTCTCCCCCCTCCCCCCCCCAATAATTAACTTCCCAAACTGTGATGCATTCTAACATCACCATGAAACATACAAACATGAAAAATGAGGAGTCAAAACTCAGAACAGATTAAATGCCAACTCTGTGGCTGTTCTGACAAGTTCAAAATTGTGATAGGGACTTATAAAGTGTTACTGTCATTGATGTTTTGGGGTTTGTCATGAATGGAGAACATCAGAGGGAATAATTAGTATAAGTAAGAGAAGTTCCAAGACCTATTCAAAGTTTCGGATTGTTTTCTGGAAGTAATACAGAGCATGTCTATACCCAGACACTAGAATGTCTCTCTGTATTGAGTCTTATTCTTGAATAGGAATGCCTTTCTCCATTTAAGTTGATACCATCTTTAATTTGAGTAAACTTAACCAGAAAAAAAGGCGATCTAACTGTGGAACAATAGCATTGACAGAGTGGGTCAGTCTACTATTAGTTATATTGATTGATGCTTCAATGCAGACAAGCCTTTATCTTCACAGTTTTATGCAAGCCTCCTTATCAGTGCATTGCTTCTGTGTCTGGTGAACCATTATAATTAACCTCTGCATTTCCAGAGTCCCCTAAAGAGCAACACTAACATCAACATTGAAATTTTAAGTTCTTGTCATAATTAAAAACTCATTGCTGGATGAAACTTGGGATAGAATGTACAGGAACAGGGATGATACTACTGTTACTGTGTTTGGTGTTTTTACATGCCCTAGGCAGGTACCATTTAAAGAATGATACCTTCTTGAGCTATTTATTACAGGCTTTTGAGGAAATGCAGTACAGGAAGAGATTAAAAAATATTTTTTTATTAGTCATATCTCTATGTTATTGTATATATTTTACTGAAAGCTACAATACTTGTATAACATGACAATGAATAACTTTTCTGTTTCTGCGCCAGTACCCACAGGACAAGATGAAAGATGTCAAAATGCCTGTGGAGCTGCGTATTAACATTTGGCTTGGGCTCAGTGCAGTTGAAAAGAAGTTTAATAGCTTTGCAGAGGGAACATTCAGTGTTTTTGCAGAAATGGTATGTTCATCCTTGCTTTCTTATGTTAAACCTGGATGTGAGTGTTAAGAATTCAGTGAAAGTAGAGCTCTTCTGAAAAAAAAATTTTTTTTCCATGCTGGGCAGAAAGGGAGAGTAGTCTTTATTATACTGAAACAAGTAGACCTCACTCAAGGCAATTAATGATCGAGTCCATTGTGCCTACCCGATGAACTTCAGCAGACCAGATTCTGAACTGGTTAATCAGTTAAAAATCTGATTAACTCCAGTGATTTCAAAGACATTTATTGTAGATTTTTATCAGCGTAATTAAGATTGGGATCTATACCATTATGTTTTGGCATGTGAATAACCTTTATATTATAATTGCTTCTTTACTTCTACAAATGATACTTGGATACAAGTGGTTTTGCTTAATAATGATTCTTTTGTAGAAGTAGAAAATTTACTGTTCCAGGAAAAACTGATCAAAACTCGTAGATTTTGCTGACAAAAGGTAACATTTGGTAACATTTCAATGGTAGGAATTAACAAACTCAGAAATACTTAAAATGGTCCCACAGCATATAATAGAGGTTTTGAATGAAAATGGTAATCAGGTGTCTTCTATATGTCCCATTCTGTACTTGGCACTGGTGAGACCTCGCTTCAAGTACTGTGTGCAGTTCTGGGCCCCTCACTTCAAGAAGGATACGGAGGTGCTGGAGCAGGT